>JBBPOI010000611.1:0-11427 GCA_038091355.1 Phylloboletellus chloephorus
ACCTTCTATTTCCCACGCACAGCTTGGTCCGTGCGCAGTAGTCTGGGGTATATAAAGGACCATGTATCGTAGTTAATCCCCAGCTTAATCCACTTGTTTGCTTCGGCATCAAGTCCATTGGGCGTAGCTAGTCTGTGTGAGCGTGATCTAGTTAGTAGCATTACTTCAGGGTCCCTTGTTGGCACTTCGGTGTTGGCAACTGATCCTTTCCTCTTTCCTCTCTTCCTTGCCAGTCTGCAGCCTACTGTAAAGGCTTGCACTTTGTATTATCGCTATTGAGGTTTAGTACGCCTCTTTAGTGTGGTAGTGGAGTCCCTGTGGAACAAGTCCTCGGATTTGTAACAGAAGCGGTAATTAAGAAGGCGTGTACACCTCATGTATTTAATAAAGCGGAGATTAAAAACACGTGTTAGGTCACGTGACCTGCTTATGTAATAGCTAAGTATTATGCCAGGTCGAGCGTTCGATCCTGGCCAAGTCCAATTTCTTTTACTGTAGGGGCGTTTGCCCATATAGGAGAAATAATGCGTTTATAACACTACCCCGCTGCTCGTTCATAACAGTGATATTGATCCCGTGGACCGGCCCACATCCCAAGCCCGGACATTCAACGAATTCCAGGATATGTACCAGCAATGGTATGTGGCCTTTCAAAGCAACCCTCTGGCGGCTGGACGTCTGCCTATTCCTCCCGCCTATCCGTCCATCCCCGTGGCTTCTAGACTGCAACTTCCAGTCTCACCCTTGATCAGGGGTATGAGACAAACAAGGATCACTACGCCCAGTGCAGGTACTATGCTGGGTATGCGAAAAACAACTCCGAGAAGCGAGGCCGCTGAGCGCCCTTCTCGAGTCACCTCTCCGATGCCGATGACAAGACCTAATGTCAAAATTGGCAAGTCGCTAGCTGCCAAGCCTAATATTTTCGAGGGCGAAAAATCGAAATTCGTCCAGTGGTGGAGAACCATGTCCCTCTACTTTGCTGGATTCGAAGAAGAGCCGTCAGACCGGCAGAAGGTCCTTATAGTTCTGTCTTACATGAAAGGGCAGAACTCAGCCAGTAGATTTGCGGACCTGGTGATCATGCAAGGCTTGAACGCGGTGACGTCTTTCGCCGAGTTCGAGCGAATTATCAAAAAGACATTTCAACCCGCGGATATGAAAAGAAACACAGAAAAGAAGCTCCTTGCTCTAAAACAGAGCAAGGAAAACGTAGAAGACTTCATGACCAGGCTTAAGCAGCTGGTCATCGAAGCAGAATACAATGCGTTCACCCATGCACGCTTGCTAATTAACATTATGCGAAATGGGGTGCACAACGATGTTGTGGAATACGTCGAAAGGTCTCAACCCGATTTGCTGGATAGCACCAGTTTTACGGCTTGGGAAAACTCCCTGGTCTGCACAGGGGGAATTCTGGCAGAAATCGCGGATCGAAAGAAGAACACTACGTCACTCGGGCCGACGTATAAACCACAAAGCCCGAAGACGTGGTACACATATCGGGAAAACAAACCTGATATGGCTGCAACTGCCGCGGCCCCTAAGGAAGTCCACCCGAACCAAGTCGGTACGTTCGGTGGACAGGGTGTCCCTATGGACAACAACAAGGCTCGTGCCGAAGGCAAGTGTGCACGGTGTGGGAAACCGTGGCCTTGTCAAGAGCACCTCCCCCGCCGTCGAATTAGAAAGATGGAATTTAGGGGAGTTACTATCGAATACACGGACGCCAAAGGGTTGGCAGCGGCGATCCAGAAAATAGAAAAGGAAAAGGATTTTGTCAGCAGTCAGCAGATAGCCGCCATTCTGCTGACTCAAATGTATCACGCGAATCAAATAAATTTAATGTTCTTGAAATTGAAACGTGTGAGACAAAAGACGAACCCGTCATCAACCTTCCTAAGACCAGTGTGGCTGCTGCGCGCCCCAAGTCGAAGGAAGAAAGGAAAGTCGTTAAGGTCCCCAACTGTAAAAAAGAAGGGATTAGTCATGTAAGGATCTTGAAAAGGCCTGATCAGCCCTCTAAGGAAACTGGGTCTGCTGAGCGACCTTCAGTTCCGAAAGATCCTGAAGACTCTGTTGTCGAGACAGTAAAACCAACAAAGAACACCAGAGAAAACTGGTCAAACACCGTCGATCCTTGGTCCGCAGAATGGATTAAGAGGATTGCTGACGAAAAAAGTGAACAAAGGACTATTCGTCATTTACGGTCTTTTGTACATGAATCAATGACGAGTGAAGTTACTCCTCAGCTCGTTCAGAGAATTCGTCAATTAAGTTCAGGAGAAGTTTACTTGTCGTTAAGGGAACTTCAAAAGAAACCCAAGTTCATAACTCGAAAGAGGTCAAAAAACTCCTTTGAGATTAATGGTGAAATTCTGAACAACGACGGTGGAAAAATCCCGATCTTGGTGTTATTGGACTCCGGATGTAGCGCATCGGCCATAGATGAAAAGTTTGTACAGGAAAATAAGATTGTAACCTACGATATCCCAATTCCAATTCCTGTATATAATGCTGATGGCACTATGAACAAAAGTGGTGCAATCTCGAAATACGTCATGGTAGAACTCCGAGTTCAAGATCACCAGGAATGGATAATTCTGGCAGTGACCCAGCTGTCAACGCACTCCGTCTTCTTAGGACTGGATTGGTTGTCAATGCACAATCCCAAAATTGACTGGAAAAAGAAAACGGTCAAACTCACATGCAGTGACGATCATATCCCCAAGCTCATCCCAGAAGAAGACGAGGAGGAGTACAAGGGACATGAGAAGGAACCAGAGAGATTGTTCAAAATCGATCTGGATAACTACATAAGGACGACCACCATGGATTTAGCCATTGAAAAAGACAAAAAGAAATATGAACAAATGTTTGAGAACGTCATGCCAGAATATTATCACGAGTTCAAAGATGTGTTCGAAAAAGAGAATTTCAATGAGCTTCCACCCCGACGTCCGTGGGATCATGCGGTTTAACTTTTACCCAGAGATCATGTGATCGATTGTAAAACATACAATCTCACAAATGCAGAACAAAAGGAATTGGACGAATTTCTTGAGGAAAATCTTAAATCAGGAAAGATCCATCCATCCAAATCTCCGTTTGCGTCCGCCTTCTTCTTTGTCAAAAAGAAGGATGGAAAGTTGCGTCCAGTACAAGATTACCGAAAACTGAATGCAATAACCGTTAAAAATCGTTATCCATTACCTCTTATCTCCGAGCTTATTGATAAATTGAAGGAAGCCAAGTACTTCACTAAGCTTGACATTCGATGGGGATACAACAATATTCGAATGAAAGAGGGTGACGAATGGAAGGCGGCATTTAGAACTAATTGAGGGTTATTTGAACCCTTGGTAATGTTTTTCGGGTTGACCAACTCGCTGGCAACTTTTCAAACAATGATGAATCACCTTTTTTGAGACCTGATCAGTCGAGGAAAGGTGGTAATCTATATGGATGACATCATGATCTTTACAAAAGATCTAAAGGAACATCGATTGATAGTAGCGGAGGTGTTATGTATTCTCTGTGAAAATAAACTGTACCTTAAACACACCAAGTGCGAGTTCGAGAAATTAGAAACAGAATATCTCGGACTCATTGTTGGTCATCAATCGATCATGATGGATTCCACTAAGGTCAAAGGAGTGATAGACTGGCCCGTTCCATATACGCGAAAACAGTTGCGAGGATTCTTAGGATTTCTCAATTTTTATCAGAGGTTTATAAAAGATTTTGCACAAAGAGCTAGACCCCTAAACGCTCTTACCTCCGAAAAGAAAGAGTTCGTGTGGGACGAGGCTTGTCAGAAAAGCTTCGAAGATCTTAAGAGGGCTATTACCATAGCACTGGCCCTGACAATGCTGACCTCCGATGATCCATTTCGAATTGAAACGGATGGATCTGGAATAGGCTTAGGAGCTGTTCTCACTCAAAAGAAAGACGGTCTCTGACATCCTGTCGCCTTCATCTTCTGATCACTGTCCCAAGCGGAACGAAATTACCATGCAGCAGATCTAGAGATGGCGGCGATAATGTTTGCTATCGAGGAATGGAGACAATACCTATTGGACGCAGAACATCCATTCGAGATTCTTACAGATCATCAGAATCTCACGTTCTTTAGGAAGCCACAAGATCTATCGTGCAGACAAGCGAGGTGGCAACAAACTCTCCAAGAATATCGTTTCTCTATTGCTCATCGATCTGGAAAGACCAACCCGGCGGATCCTCTGTCCTGGAGACCAGATTTTGAAGAGGGGGTAGAAAACAATAACCGTACTCTTTTACCAAATGAGTTATTCGTGCCATATCCGGATGTCGATGCTGCTGTGCGCTCCGTCCAAATGAGAGAACAGTCGACAGGAGAGTCGATTGAATCGTTGGTGGCGAGACTCCAATACAAGCGGAAAAAATTCGTGATCAAGGGACTTTCTAAAGAGGAAACTCAATGGAAAGAGATCGATAAAATACTGTATTATCAGGATCTATTGTACATACCCAAAGATGAAAACCTGAGAGAAAAAATCATTGTCCAAAATCATGATCATCCTCTCGCTGGACATCCAGGAATTCGTCGAACAAAAGACCTGATTATGGCAAAGTACTACTGGCCTACGATTAAGAAGAACGTTTAAAAATACGTCGCAGGATGTGACAAATGCCAAAAGACAAAGGCAAGTTCACAAGCGATGAAAACTCCTTTACAACCGAATATGATTCCACAAGCTCCATGGGAAATTATTTCGGTTGATATTATCGGTCCATTGCCAGAATCACAAGGAAAGAATGCCATTTTGACAGTAGTCGATCAGTTTTCCAAAATGATCCGATTATTCCCCACCACTACGGAGATAACGGTGAAAGGAGTAGCTGTAATCTTACGAGATCACATATTTAAACCTCACGGAGTTCCTGAGAAGATGATCTCAGACAGAGGACCTCAGTTTGTGTCATCATTCATGGAAGCATTATATACGCTTCTAAGGATAGAAGGCAATCCATCCACGGCTTTCCACCCACAGACTGATGGACAAACAGAGCGGTATAATGCTGTAGTAGAACAGTATCTCCGATTATATACGAATCATCCGCAAAATGATTGGGTAGAATGGCTCGCGTTAGCAGAATTTGCCCATAATCAAAAACCTACTACTAGTAGCGGATACTCCCCTTTTATGTTAAATTTTGGGCGACAGCCTAATATTAGGGGAGAACATCGGAAACAAGTTCGAAACGATTCAGCAAAAGATTTCGTTGAGACCATGCAAGCAACATTTAAACTTGCAAAGGAGTCACTAGAATATGTAGCATTAGACATGAAGAAGTTTTATGATCGGAAAACCAGATCTTCCATTGAATACAAAAAAGGAGACTTGGTATTATTGGAAGGAACCAACATCCGATCCGATCGACCTTCGAAGAAACTGGGAGACAAAAGATACGGGCCTTTTAAAGTTATTGAAAAAGTCGGAACATCGGCATACAAACTAAAATTGGACCCTAAATGGTGAAACATCCACCCAGTCTTCAACGAATGTCTTCTTCATCCGTATAGACCTGCAGAATTCTCGTCTCAACAAAAAGAACCACCGCCTCCTCCAGATCTGATCAATGGAGTCGAAGAACAGGAAATAGAGGAAATCTTGACATCGCGTGAGCGATGAGGGAAGATCAAATATCTGGTATCGTGGAAAGGATTTCCGCCAGAAGATAACGAATGGATTGTCAGAGAAAAACTGCAGAATGCCATGGACGTAGTAAAGACATTCCATCGAAGTCATCCCACAGCTCCTCGTCCTCAAAAGAAAATGCAGCTGAGGTACAGTGTGGAAATTCCCGATCCTCCCTGCAAATGTCCTATAAGTCAACGAACTCCTCTCCCAAAACCCTCCGAAATGTTTACAACTCCCGAATTTCTAGAATTCCGTGAAAAATATGTTAATGCAAACTTCTCACAGACAATGTACGATGATGCGGACATCCCTTGAAAAGGGGGTAAATGTCATGATCCAGATTGTATTTTTACTTTTCACTATATCACAGATCATTCTAGGACGTTCTATCGTCTTCTATTAATGACATCACTGCCTCGTTGTAGTTTCGTTGTATCCGCATGTAGCATACTATATAAGTAGTGTAGGAACATCGTGTAAAGTCTTTAGTCTTGGAATATTCATTTTTGCCCTTAATCATCGTTCTCACTTTCTTGAGGCGATCTTTGGGTTGAGTCCTGATAGATGTCGAGAAAGCCGGTGCGAGGCTCTGGGCGGACGACGACGAGTGGACGGTACGCTGGCTCGCTTCGACGCCCCCACGCTCATCTCACCTCCACCTCACCCCTACGCAGGGGACGTACACCCTCTGCGCCCCGATCCTCCACATCGAGCTGCGGCGCTGGGCAGACATCGTCCTCGTCGCCCCATGCTCCGCAAACACCCTCGCCAAGATCGCAGCCGGCCTCTGCGATAACCTCGTCGTGAGTACGCCCCTCACTTGCTCCGTTCTAGTCTCAATTGTTATCATTGTTGTCCCGTGTCCTCGGGATACGTTGTGTCAGACGTCCCTGCTCCGCGCCTTAGCACCGACGACGCCGACGTACGTCTTTCCTGCGATGAATACGCTCATGTATGAGCATCCTTTGACTGCGGAGCACTTCCGCGTGGTGCGCGAGGTTGTAAAGTATCACGTCGTGGGGCCAATTGGGAAAGGGCTTGCATGTGGGGACATCGGTATGCATTCCGCGGATGCCCTGGGTGACACAGGTGCTTACCTCTTGTGCTGCTTGGTGTAGGTCTTAGAGCGATGACAGAGTGGCAGGACATAGTCGGGATCGTCGTCGAGAGGATGCAGCTCCAATCAAAGCCATGGATCCGGACGTCGGCCACCATCACCCACGTTCAGGCAAGGATACCTCATCGGGTCGCGTCCTCGTAGTGTATGATACTTTATGCAAGGTATTCACCATAGTGAAGCGGAATAAGGTAGGTCCACCTCAGCTTCCTCATGAACCCCTCCTGCTGGGCATTTCAAACAATTTCACTCCCCTCACATCCATGACCACCCCTCCTCCCACGTCACCCTTCCCCACACGTGCATGCTTCATACTCCTCTCCACTGCCGAGACACCCAGCCCACCGAGAAACCTCTCACTCGTGCGCGGGACAAATGGTTGGAGAAGAATACCTGTTATTCAGAGGGTCTCGAGGGCGGTAAGATAACATGACAGGGCAACGTCCGGAAGAACGGCTGACTGAGCTTACCCAGACGTGTTCGACGGTTTCGCGATGCTGTCGTTGAGTCGTGCGCGCACGAACATGGTCCCACTTGTGTTGGCCCTCTCGCAAGTTTCTACGTGAAAAGGCGCAATGGTCAACGGCACAGACGAGCGGAGAGGGATGGGACAGACACGAAACTCGGCCGACGTAACATCACACCACTCTAGTGGACTGACGTCTTTAGCCTCGGCTGCCTGTTGCATCTTCAGTCCATGCTCGTCCGTGCCGGTCAGGAACACCACTGGACGAGCAGGGTTTGATAAGCGCTGAAACCGCGCGATGACGTCCGCGGTGAGGAGCAGAGGGGAGGTGACCAATGTGCGGGCCTTTCGACGGATGTGAGCGGCGGATCTAGAGATGGAGGACGGGCTGCGCTCACTGGCAGGGGGGGAAAATATGGGCGTGGTGACGTAGAACGGCTTGTCGGTGCCCTCGCGGTGTACAGTCGAATGCAGGGCCCAACGCTCTCGGCAGCTGGTCTCGAGAACGCGGGGAATGAGCCACGACCTCTCAGACGGAGACCTCTGCAGGGGTACATCCAGCGGGAGAACATCCAGCGAGAGAAAGGAAAGAGAAACTTGAGAGACGGAACAACCAAAATCGCCACTTCTGCTCATGCATTTCAAGACGGCACAACATGGTGTACAGTGTAGCATACACGGTGGGTTCACTAGTACAAGTCTGTCTCGCATTTACGAAGAGTCTGGCACAATCGCGCGCAGAGCAGGTTGTTTCTCCATGTAACCGGTGTTCTTCATCAAGAAGCTGTAGTCACGGCCATCTCCCTGTATGCAGAAAATGGTGAAAAATGGTGAGCAAACAGACACGGGTGAACACTGACGATCATTGTGATTGGAAAACCAGGGTCGAATGGAACAATACTCTCCAGATACTCGATATGCTCGGGGGTGAGAACGATCTCAAGGGCTTCGAGGTTGGCCTCCAGTTGTTCCACCTTGCGACCTCCGATGATGGGGAACACATACGGCAACTTCTGCATCACGTATGCAATCGCTACCGCAGTGATGTGCTTAGCGCCGACTTCTTTTGCGACCTTCTCCAATGCCGCGCTGACGGCCCTTTCAATCTCGTTTCGCTTCCACTGTGGATCGAAAGATGTACGACCGTTCTCGCCCGACTGAATTCGCCGCTCTTCTTCTTCGTCGGTGCGGAACTTCCCGCACCTTAGTACTTCCCACGGAGCCAAAGCCAGGCCTATCGGCCACCCGTAAATTATTAGGCGGTGAAACAGCAGAATTCGAACATACCATTAGCCTTGGCCATGGGGATGATGTCTCGTTCGAACGAGCGTTCTATAATGTTCCATTTACCTTGATAGATCACGAACGGCGTCTTGCCGTGATCACGAGCGTACTGGTTCGCCTGGGACACCACCCATGCCGGGGTGTCAGAAATACCCTGGCATTCGAAACGAATTCAGAGACACTGGGACGGCATGGAGATGTTCGGCACGTACAAGGTAGAGCACTTTTCCTTGCTGAACGAGATTGTGAAGGCCATTCATTATTTCCTCGACAGAAGTTTCCCAATCCCACCAGTGGACGTAGAAAATGTCGATGTATGAAGTCCTCAACCTTTTCAAACTGGCCTCCAGGCTGACATTCATTGATTTCACACTGTTTCCCCCATACAGTACCTTCTGCTTTATCTCGGGCGATCTACGCTCGGGATTTGAGGAGTACTTGCGCAAGTATGAGCATGGCGCGGTCCGAAGGTATGAGATGACTGACCTTGGTGGCGATGACAAGCTGGTTCCTAATGTCGCGGGACTCGGCCCATTCGCCAATGAACTCTTCCGAGCTCTTGTCTTGGCTGCCACGGAACGGTCAGGACGCCGAGCAGGGGGAACTCTGGAAGACACCACCCACTAGTTATTGGCGGTATCAATGAAGTTTCCGCCGGCTTCATAGAACGCATCTAGCATCTTGAAGGAAGACTCCTTGTTCATGTCGCCAAAGCCAAACTGATCCCATTTGTCTCCGATGTTCATGGCACCGAGCTGGAGGGGGGAGACATGGATTGAGGCATGGGGCGACAGGACGCGGTATCGGCCAAGGCGGGAAGAGGGCTTGGGCATCGCAGCTGAGATGGTCGACATGGTGAGGAGGTGGAGGCGGATGGGTGTGTTGGGTGGAACGGAAGACTTTTATACTGGCTGGAGGCAGACATTCTGGTTGCTGACGATGCTTTGCCGACTCGTTGCCGGGGTGTGCGTAACGCACCACTCATCTAGATTACACCTCGAAACTACTCTACTATTCGTCTGGATTTACGCTACCTCGACATCACTCTACTATCCAACTCCGCTATTCGTCACACATTACAGCTGCCTTTGGTAGTATCTAGGTAGGTATTTAGCATTCCACGGGCCTCAAAGCCTACTTGCTGCGGTACAGGGGTATAGAATTTCTCTTTCTCCCGGTTACGTAAGCCTTATTACGAGGATACAAGGAGAGGCGGCATCGAGCATACGTCCTCTCCTCCTTCCTGAATAGAACGGGACAACTTGCACAGCCACACACACGTGGTCGTTGTGGCAATCTACAACTCCGAACAGACCGTTCGCCCCAAGTGCTCAGCTCCGCCTCACTATTCGAACTCCGATGCGTGAGTGGCGTTCGAGCTCATTGCAGCTGCAGACCCTTAGCATTTCCATCAGAGCACTGTGTCGTGGTAGATTAGCCTACTAGCCATGGTATACAAATATAGAAATTATTTGTAGCATGAGAAAAGCCTCAACATGAAAATATGTGCACTGAACATGACTGTCATCTCCCAAGCTCAACTCCAAGCCTCCACCTATGACTTCAACTTTCTGGACACAACTCCGCTTCGAAGAGAAGCAAACTCTGGTGTGTTTTCTGTCAGGACACAACTGCAGGTCTCCAGACCTATGGGACGTTATTTGATATTTCTCTGCGATACTTTATTTCAAAAATGTTCATAGATTTCACATTCCCTGTGGCAACACTAGAGTCTAAGAAAGACCTTGTGCACTCACACTAAACCTTGATGATAAAAGACAATAGTTTGAACCAAGCAATAGGCCAAAACCCACAAGAACTTGACTAGAGTTCTTGGGGTGCTTTCATGAGCCTTCGAAAGAATGAGCTTCGAATGTTATAAACACGTTGCCTCTCCTATACGAACAAACACCCCTATAGTAAAAGAAAAATTGGACTTGGTCAGGATCAAACGCTCGACCTGGCATAATACTTAACTATTACATAAGCATGTCATGTGACCTAACACATGTTTTTAATCTCCGCTTTATTAATAACATGAGGCATTGTGGGATGCGCACTTCCTATGTCTCCGTCTTTCCCTTAGTGGATAAGTCCGTTCGGGTTAGTAGGAGGGGAAGTACAAGAAGGGTATGATATGTTCGACCCTACAGGGGAAAGGAGGTCTGTAGAAAATTCTGGAGTAACCAGAATGCAAAACTGCTTGACTTCGGTGACGGAAGTCTCGAAGGACTGTGAAAAAAGGGGCGAAAATGAAAGAAATGAGTTTCAGGAGTACTCAGCTCTTCATCTGGGATTTTGTCCTCCGGGCAGTAGTACACAAGTCCAGGAACTCCAGTCTGGAGGTAGGACGGTTGGGGTTGCAAGTCCGGATCGGTCCGGTGTAGGAAACCGGAATTTCCTACAGTCGCAGATCCTCTTTTTATGCCTCCACACCTATCCTATCCGACACCAATGTACGTCCACTCCGGTCCACTCCAACTCCGCTGTAGTCCAGACCTTCCGCTTGTCCACTCCGCCCAGACATTTTTCACATATGACGTCTATTCACCTGTTCCATGCATCCCATCCACAATCTCCAATAGTTCATCCAACTCTGCCTTAGTCTGCACCATCCACTGCCGTCTACCTCCGTCCGGAGTGTCCAGACATTCGTCCTCACCCGGAACACACATATCATGTCTGTAAGGAATGGCGTCATGTGCCAAACCTAATCCCACATGATGCTATGACCATGCTAGACGCTCTTGCTACGACCTCCTCTTGTAAGGAATGGCGTCATGTGCCAAACCTAATCCCACATGATGCTATGACCATGCTAGACGCTCTTGCCGCGACCTCCTCTATACTACTATAATGTTCGTAATGTCCATACT
>JBBPOI010000612.1:0-11416 GCA_038091355.1 Phylloboletellus chloephorus
ATATCGTTGTAGTATGGACATTACGAACATTTTAGTAGTATAGAGGAGGTCGTAGCAAGAGCGTCTAGCATGGTCATAGCATCATGTGGGATTAGGTTTGGCACATGACGCCATTCCTTACACAGGTCTAAGGACTTGTAACACTTTCAGTCCTTGTTGCTGCAACATATAACATCATTTCATGTACTTTGGAATCCCTTTCATTGTATATAAGTCAGGCCCTCTCACTCATGTTATTCCCTAATTTTGGAATAGTTACTTGTTCACTAGAATCATGATTCACTTTGATCCGCCTCTAAAGCGTTGCCTAACATGGAGGCCCTTGAGGCACTCCACCACCTGCTTGCCTTGGGCCGGTGTTTCTCCCCTCAGCTTCTGCAACTCTGTTGTGAGGCCCTGCATCGCCTCAGTGAGGAGCGCAAGTCGTGCACTCCCCATCTGCTCCTCCTGGAACCCTACCCTCGCACGCTTTTTTTTCGGCCCTTCGGAGGCCCCGTCCTCGCGCTTCCTCCGCTTGTCCTGCTTCTGCCTCTCCTCCTCGTTCCGTTTCTGCTCCTCCACCTCCGCCCTCCTCTGCTCCTCCTCTCACTTACGCTCCTGCTCCTTTTTCTTTTCTGCCAGTCGTCGTCACCATTCCTTAAATTTGGATGTGGCAGTGGGCTCGTCGTCCGATTCGGTTTCCGCGATGGCGGCGTCGGACCAATCGGCGAGGGGGTTGGGATCGGCGACGGCGGATGTGTTGACGGAGACGGTGGACATGATGGGTTATGGAGAAGAAACGTGTCAGCCACAGCAAATTGCTCACCCGGCTGCGCCCGGGGTCCTTTTCCTGGCTGTCTTTCGTCCAAATAGATTTGCAACGCGCTCTATACATCATACAAAATTGCCTAGCATCGCGTCGCACGAGGGTTTTTTTAAATCGCGTTGGGTGCTACGAGAATCTTTTTTTTCCAGCTCCAGCACGACGACAGTCTGTGTCTCGTCAGAAACGACGGTCCTGCCAACGATTCAGTCAAACGGGACAGGCCGTATTCCAGGCCCTTCAATCACTCGAGCTCGAGCCCCCCCTTCCTCCTCTGCGGCAGCGAACGCGCTCGGTACAGCTATGCCGCAACAATCACCCCATCCCTCGTGGACGTGTCCGCGGTGCGGCAGGTTCCCCTCCAAAGACGGCGGTGGGGGTCTTCCAGCGTAAGGAAGGATAGAACCGAACAGAAAGTGCTGCATGACAGGCAGTTTACCCAGCACCTCGGCTTTGTACATCTTGATCATGCCCGTGTTGACCTTGTCCCAGGTCTTTACCTGGAAGAGTGAGCGTGAGCGCGATCTGTCCAGCTCGGGTAGCGAGGGGGGGGGGGGGATGGCATACGGCCGAAATGTCGTCGAGCATCGGAGAATGCCATCGAAGAGATGCCGTCTTGATCTAAACACATGTGAGTTCCGTGCGTGAGCGACGAGAAACGCGGCCAAGGACTGACAGAGTTTATGAATTTGATGCAGGCAAAGTACATGTAATCTTTCGCCAGCTCGTCGACGATGTCAGGAACATGAATCGCCTTGGGTGAGGGGTGTCCCGGAATGCGTTTGGCGGTAGGCCCGGCGTTCGTCCTCAGCTGTGCCGAACCAAACAAGAACGGCAGGAAATGGTAATCGTCGAGTCCCCACACACCATGAGACCCTGCGGGCTCGAGCCAGTACGTCGACTGGAGAACTCGCATGACCTGTATGTACCTGCACGAAGTTGAGCATGGAGCGGCACCGACCATACGCTAGACCAACCGCCAGAACACACGGGTGACTAGTGACTTGTGGTCACTTTCCTCCACTATCCCTAGTTGTCTTACACAGTACCTATGCGAGCCTCCGATGAGAACCCGGGACACACATAGAGCATAGGAACGCACAGCCAGCAAATAAAATTGAGTTCCATCCCGCTTCCATAATCGATGCGTTCGCGGCTACCCCATGCGTTGACGAAATAAGTCTGCAGTTCCGGGGCCGCAGCTTCGGGCACGCCGATCTCAGCATGGAGGGCGGGCGCTCGCTAGGTTGCTCGCAGTGAGCTCGGTGGACGTCGTGAAGCCAAGCGCTCACCTTTTCCACCTCATCATAGAAGGTTCTGAAAGCAGGATTACCGAACCGCGATGCCTTGTTGTCGACCAGCGGCGTCCGCGCAGCAACGCTCTCTACCTGCTCCAAAACTTTCAAGATAGGGTCGATCCTCTACTCTTGCGCAGCATAACCAGCTTCAACCGTCGAATTCAAGACGAGAACTGACACAGACGCACGGTGGACTCGACACTGTCTGTGAGCCTGGCGTTGATCACGGATTCATTCAGCTGTTCGACGAATGTCACGATATCGGCGTGGGTCTGTGAGCTCTGAAAGTCCTGCAGTTGGTCACTGGATAGAATGCGTTTCGTTGGTACTTGGAACGTCATCGTAGTCGCTGATCAAGTTAGAGACGATATAGACAACTTTACAACGAAGGAGTCCTACATCTCGTAGTTGCAACAAACGGACCTCTGAGTAGCTTCACAGCATCCGACAGCTCTCGCGAGTTCCCTCTGGGTAAAAGAATGCATTCACTTCTTTTTCCCAGATGACTTTCCCTTGCTCTTTGAAAACGACTTGCCCTCAAAGCCCGGTCGTGCTTTTCCCTTCCCCTTGACACCTTTCCTCTTCTCGTTTCGCCTGTCGTTCCGCATGGCAATATTGTCCGCTCGCTTCTTTTGTTTTGCAGCCATTGACGCAGTGACCTGTTCCTTTCTCTCCTCCCTGAACAACTCGTCAGTCATTGCTACCAAGCTGAGTGCGGGCCGAACGCACCATTTCTTCTTGCTACGTGCTTTGCCCTTCTCTGTCCGTTTGATTGCTTTCTTGAGTTGCGTCTCGTTGTCCTTGACCTTGACACCCTCTACACGAGCTTCAGCTTTCGCCCACCGTTGTCGCTCTTCCACCATCTTGCGTTTTTCTTCTGGAAGGTCCGCCAGCTTCTCCTTGCGCGCGGTGAACTGTGTAAGAGCCTGTGCAGGGTTGGATGCGGTCTTGAGTTGAGCAGCTTTTCTACTTGTTGAACCAGCAAGAGCAGAAAAGGCGACGTTGGTGAGGGGGCCGTCATGGTTGCTGGAGGGGCCAGAAGCGGACATCCTCGGTAGATCTGGCACGAGCAGTTGATTCTAATATTTTCGCGCGAAGGGAATGAGATGCTGAATGCAATCGATGAATGAACGCACCTTGGTAGACGCAGTTTTGCTCTTCGAGTCGTTCTCTTTCTGTTTCTCTTTCCCTTTGTCCTTTTTGCTCTCGGCTTCAGACTTTCTCCGCTCCCTCGTCTCCTTTCTGCGCTTCTCGCGCAACGATGCACGCTGCTTCCGACGTTCCTCGAGCAACTCGTCTCTATCCCCTGGTTCGTTGCTCTGGGCGCCACCACGACGAAGCGCTGCCATGCGCGCGTGCAACTTCTCCTTCAATACCGCGATACTTTGCGGTTGCGGCATCGGGACTATCTCGACGGGCGCTGTTGGATCCCCATCCCCATCCTCCCGGCCATTGAGGCCGTCGACTTCCATCGCATCGTCGTCGTCGCCCGAGTCTGCGGAACGCGTCGGCGACTGCGCCTTTCGCTTTCCTTTGTCGCTTATGATCGACTTCTGATTCGCCGGATCGAGCTGAAGCACGGGAGGTGGTGTGGCACACGCAGCGTGAGCGGGTGATCGTCGAGACGGTAACGGAGGAAAAGCACACCTTGTCGCGTCTGGCTTTCTTGGACGCCTCTTTCACCGCCTGTTTGGGTGCTTTCTGGTTCTTGCTGTGTTTTTGGTATTTGCTGGGGATCTGCACGGTTCGAGTTGAGCATTTGGTCAGAACGCGCGATGCTCGAGTGCGGACGAGATGGCGCACCGCAGTGTGTGCATCGTCATCCTTTGCGACGTAGAATTTATGTGGTATGAGGCTGAGCAGGGATTCGAAGGTGTCGTTGTGCGCCTCGATGGATGCACGGAGGTCGTCTGGGGAGGTGGGCATTGAACTTGAGCAACTGCACTCCACCGCCGAAATAGGCGAACGGTCACACCTCCGTACTGGTCCTACTCCTCCGAGTTGCCATTGACATTCATTTCATAGGTTTGGGCGGGCAAAATGAATCCTTGGTGAGTCATTCATCCACTCTACTCTTCTTGTTTTTAAAGAAATGTGGTAGCATCCCCGGGCGTTGATTAGACATCTGAATCAGCCCGCCAGCGTGAACCTCGGCCTACTTCGTCAAAGTCGTGTTCTGTCATGACTAATTCCCTCCTATGCCAGTCCGGTTTCTGACAATCATTAGTCAGGTAGGTTCACTGTGACCCTATTCATGTTTGGGTTTTATATCTAACGCTCTCATGATCTGGCAGCACTGACTTCCGTCTACCATGTCCCACCGCGACGAGCCTCTACAAGGCAGACAAGTTCTGCCCGACTCCGTCAATGCGACGTTTGAAGAATTAGGAAATATGGAGTACCTCAACGCGGTGCTCGATCTAGCCAATCCTCCAGTCGTTCCGGCGGGCACAGCAGCTCAAAGAGACCCACGTCGAGGGCGCAATCGTCCTCGCGCGGTGTCTTGTGCTTCTCACGTCGGCTTGGACTACTTTGATCCGCGAGGAGTTGGCGCCCTACGGCAAACATTAAGTAGGATGTCCACCGCTCCCAGCGAGCGAACTCAGATCCAGCGCAGTGACGATGTTCTGGAAAGTCTGGGACCTCCTACCTACCAAACGGTTGACGAGTCGTTCGACTTCGAAGCCGTTTTGCAGGACATTCTCAAGAGGTACGCGCCGTCTAGCATCCTTCCGTTCCGCGCGTTGACCAAACATGTGGTTCGCAGGCGTGACGAGGCTGACATCAAGTCGCGCGAGCTCGGAGTTCTGTTCGATAGGCTTCGCGTGGTCGGAAAAGGCGCTTCGGCATCGTTTGAACCAACGCTCTGGTCGAGTTTAAACCCGATGGACATTATGCGTGCTGCCCGGACGCTCCGCAATCCACCTCTGCGCGATATCATAAATGGTTTTCAAGGTGTCGTTCGTCCCGGCGAGATGCTTCGTACGTAGCTGTGCCATAGAGTCGATCTAGTCGCTGACGATTTCATCAGTGGTTCTCGGACGACCGGGATCAGGGTGTACGACCTTCCTCAAAGTGTTGGCGAATCGGAGAGATGAATTCCACGCTGTAGAAGGGGAAGTCTTCTACAACTCTTTCTCCCCCGACGACATTCGCCTTCATTATCGTGGAGACGTCCAATACTGTCCAGAGGACGACGTACATTTTCCGACCCTTACTGTCGAACAGACGATCGGTTTCGCAGCAAAAACTCGCGTACCTAGGGCGAGAGTTCAAGGGATGACGCGCAAGCAGTTTTGGATGCAAGTCACGGACATCTTGATGACGTTATTTGGCCTGCGACATGTGAGGAAGATGCCGGTCGGAGACGCTGCGCTGAGAGGTGTCTCCGGTGGAGAGAAGAAAAGAGTGTCCATCAGCGAGACCTTGGCAACGAGGAGTCTGGTGACCTGCTGGGACAAGTACGACCGATTCACCCCCGACGTTTCGTGGGTATTTATTCTTTCCTTCAGCTCGACGCGGGGGCTTGATGCATCTACCGCTGTCGAATACGTGCATGCTTTGCGGATCGCGACCAACATCGTCAGGGTGGCTACCATCGTCTCGATTTATCAAGCCGGAGAACCGCTCTACGAAATGTTCGACAAGGTGTGCCTCATCTACGAAGGTCGAATGGTCTATTTCGGTCCGGCGAACGAGGCGAGGCAGTATTTCATGGAGATGGGGTATGAACCAGCGAGCCGGCAAACGACGTCCGACTTCCTAGTCGCCGTAACGGATCCTAACGGGCGCAAGGTCCGAGATGGGATGCGTGGGGTTCCGTCGACGTCGGCAGACTTTGAGCGTTATTACCGGCACTCGATGACCATGCAGGCAAACTTGGAGGACATGGCCGCCTTTCGAGGACGATACGTGGGGAAGGAAGATCTGGTGTCTGCGTTCCGCGAAAGTGCCAAGGCTGAGCGTGCGAGACACATGCAGAAGAAGAGCCCATACACCATTTCCATCCCTATGCAAATCCGTAGTGTCATCACCAGGAGGGTTCAGATAAAGGCTGGCGATGTAGCAGTTCAAGTGATCAACACTTCGTGAGTGTCTCTCGCGTCTCTTTCACGCTTCCTTCCGACCAACGAGACTGCAGTGTATTCATCCTTCAAGCCATCATTATCGGGACGACTTTCCTGCAACTGTCAACGGACACCACGGCGTTTTATTCTCGTAGTGGGATTCTATTCTTGTACGATATTGTCCGCAATCTCTGTCCTTGTCTAATGACGTTCGCAGTGCCATATTCCTTCCCGCGCTCTTCGCGATGTCGGAGATACCCTCCCTCTTTGCCCAGAGGCCCATCATCCAGCGACATCACCAAGCAGCCATGTACCATCCATTTGTCGAAGCAATCGCGCTAACTTTGGTCGATATCCCGGTCACGTTCATTACTATTTTACTGTACAGCATCGTCCTATACTTTTTGGTCGGCCTTCAGCGCACTGCGGGCCAATTCTTGTGCGTAAAGTCGTCGTTCAGCGCACGTCTGCTTACGCTTGTCCTCGGTGATAGCATATTCTTCCTCTTCGAGTTCGTCACGGCACTGTTGGGAAAATCCCTATTTCGCAGTCTCGCGGCGGCTTTCAAAGCGGAGGCACCAGCTCAAGCTTTTGCTGGCATACTGATATTGGTGGTATCCCTGTACAGTTCGTGTTTCACCACTGGCCATGTCGCAGCGGTCGTCCTCAGTCATTCACATAGCGGGGTACATGATACCACAACCATCCATGATTGGTGCTCTGCGTTGGATCACGTACATTAATGCAAGTTCTCCATTCCCGTCGATGCAAAATATGCTCAGGGGGGGGGATGTTAGCCTATCAGATATTCATTCGAAGCTCTCATAGTGAATGAGTTTCATACCATCGACGGGTTTTGCGGAACGCTCGTTCCCACTGGCCCGTTGTACGACTCCTTCCCTGAAACCAACAGAGCATGCACGACGGTCGGTTCTCAGCCCGGGGTCCTCTTCGTCGACGGGAATCGATTCGTGTCTCTCTCGTTCGGCTATTCGTATAGCCATCTGTGGAGGGTGAGCTTCCGTCGTTCTCATCGTTGAACGCCCTTCGTCACGTCGAAATCCAGAACCTCGGGATCGTGATCGCGTTCGGCGTCTTCTTCACGACCCTCCTCCTGATCTTTACCGAGTTCAACACGCGTCTGGCGGGCGCGACGTCCGTGATGCTTTTCAAGCGAGGCTCAGGGGCCTCTACCATGCACAGCGATGCAACACCGCCCGGCTCGGACTCGGACGAAGAGAAGACGAGAGTCCAAGTCTCTGCGAACTCGGAATTGGATGCACGAAGGGAGAGCAAGGAAGACGTTCGCGACGCGCTCGAGCGCCAGCCCAAGATGAAGAACACGTTCACCTGGCAACGCATGCATTACGAGGTCGCAGGCCGACGACTTCTCAACGACGTCTCGGGTTACGTCGCTCCAGGAAGGCTTACGGCACTCATGGGCGAATCTGGGGCGGGGAAGGTGTGTCCGTGCGACAGAGAGTCTTTGCAGCGGTTTCGTTGCAACTGAGGTTTTTCCGTTTCAAGACAACCCTACTCAACGTCCTGGCTGAACGTACCGAGACGGGCGTTGTTTCAGGGACCCGTCTTGTCGATGGTCACCGTCTGCCGCCGGATTTCCAAGCTCAGACGTCGGTCGCTCTCGTGTCCCCAAGCTTATGCTAGGCTGAGCTTATTCTTCCAGCGGTTACTGCCAGCAAACGGACACACACCTTCCAACGATGACTGTTCGGGAGGCCTTGCTATTCTCGGCGAAGTTGAGGCAGCCACTTACCGTACCCGCAGCTGAGAAAGAAGCCTAGTAAGCAATTTTTGTTTCTCGTCGTGGTCGGTACGGCTCTAATTCTCTGCATGTAGTGTTGACAAGTGCCTGACGATGTGTGGCCTTGACGCGTATAGAGACGCGATTGTCGGCTCCCTCGGTGTTGAAATGAAAAAAAGGACAACTATCGGGGTAGAGCTGGCTGCCAAGGTGCGTGTGGTTCGCTTTCCCCTCAACGTCGCCTTCAGGCTGAACGGTCTCCTCTCAGCCAAAGCTCCTATTATTTCTGGACGAACCTACCTCTGGATTGGACTCTCAAAGCGCGTGGGCCATCGTCTCGTTCCTGCGGGACCTTGCAGATAGCGGGCAGGCGATCCTTTGCACGTGTGTCACGTTTTTCTTGTCGTCACCAGCAATCGCTAAAAAATCCTGGGCTTTGCTTAGCATTCATCAGGTTGGAAACCATATGTGGTACACGTCGATTCATGCTGACTTCAGGTCGGCCCAGCCCTCTGCTGAGCTTTTCCAGGTCTTCGATCGGTTGCTGTTGCTGCGAAAGGGTGGTGAGACGGTCTACTTTGGCGACGTTGGGCCAAAAGCCACGACTCTCATTCAGTATTTTGAGGGTAATGGATCGCGCCCCTGCGGGGCTGAGGAGAACCCGTGCGTTTGATTGGTCTGATGCGTCCAGGTGCACGATAACATTTTCGTGTCTTGAAACAGGGCCGAATTCATCCTCGACATCATCGGCGCTGGGGCGACGGCGTCCAGTACGAAAGATTGGCACGAGATCTGGACCAGTTCCCCCGAGTCTACCCTCGTCGAAAGCGAAATCGATGCCATCCTTTCGGAGGGACGGAAAGCACCGCCCGTGTCTGCCTCCATCGGCTCAGGATTCGCAGCTCCGTGGGTTTATCAAGCGTGGACCCTGCTCGTGCGCAATCATGTGCACTATTGGAGGAACCCGACGTACTTGATGGCAAAGTTGATGCTGAACATCGTCGGCGGCCTGCTCATCGGATTCACCTTCTTCAAACGCAATGACAGCCTAGAAGGCACTCAAAACAAACTCTTCGTGAGTGTCGAGCGTTGTGTCGTTCGTCGTGCATGGGTACTGACACTCTGAGAGGCGGTGTTTATGGCAACGATTCTGAGCGTACCGCTGGCGAATCAACTCCAGGTCGTGTTTCTGCGTCTGCGCGAAGTCTACGAGATCCGGGAACGTCCGAGCAGAATCTATTCGTGGACAGCGCTTGTCACGTCTCAGATCCTCGTGGAAGTCCCGTGGAACATCCTGGGATCTACGCTGTTCTTTCTCTGCTGGTACTGGACGGTCGGATTCCTGACTGACAGGGGCGGATACACGTACCTCCTCCTTGGCGTTCTATTTCCGGTGTACTACACCACCATCGGGCAGGCGGTCGCAGCGATGAGTCCCACTGCAGAGATCGCGGGAATTCTGTTCAGCTTTCTTTTCTCCTTTGTTCTCACCTTCAACGGTGTCGTCCAACCTTACGCACACCTCGGATGGTGGCAGTGGATGTATAGGGTCTCGCCCTACACATACCTCATCGAGGGGTTGGTGTCTCAGAGTAAGCTCTCCGCTCTGGAATAGGCAAGGCCCGTCCATTTGACGCGCGTTCCCCGCACAGTCCTCTCTGGGCAGCCTGTGCATTGCTCCCCGACAGAGTTTGCCGTGGTCCAACCGCCGTCCGGCTACTCGTGCGCCTCCTACCTGGACCCGTTCGTCGGGAGCGCGGGGGGGTACGTCCAGAACCCGAACGCGGGCTCGGACTGCCTGTACTGCTCCGACAGCACGGCGGACGCGTGGCTGGCCCGCACGTTCAACATCCGGTATGCGCACCGGTGGCGGGACGTGGGGTTGTTCTGCGCGTTCATCGTCTTCAACGTGAGTTTCGCTCGCGGATTCGAGAGGATACGGGGGTGACTGACGTGCGCGTCGTTTTTTTTTTTTTTTTGTGTGTGTGTGTGTGTGTGTGGCCGTAGGTGGGTGCGTTGTATGCGTTCACGTACGTGTTTCGCATCCGGTCGTACGGGCGGAGCAAGTCATTCGTGAAGCACGCCGTGGGGCGCGCGCGCGGCGTCGGCGTCTTTGGGAGAAAGCGAGGGCGTCGCTCGGCGGCCGGTGTCGAAGACGCGGACGAGGGTCGGGGCAACGAAGAGCGCGTCTTCTCTGAAAGGCGGTGACGGCGATGCAAGGTCGGCGTGTGTTGGTTGGTTGGTGGAGGGATCGACGTCTCGATGTCGAGTAGAATGATTGTGGTCTTTACGCGAAGCTAACTAATTCGACCCGAGGATAGATGGATCGCTGATTCTCCGAGACTGACAGACTGTGGGTCTGTGTGTGTCTCACCCCTTGGCGAGGCGGCGGTCGCAGGAGATGCGCTCCCGTCGTCGCCCAGTGTCTCAGCTTACTGGGTATACGAAGTCGAGGGCGTCTGGTACTTTGAGGCTGAATGTATTATGCGATGTTTTGAATTACCTGGCTGGCTAATCTAACCCAGATCTTGGTTGAGGATCATGTCACATGACGTCTATGTCACACTGTGACATCAGCCCTGGAGCTAGGGTTTTTGACGCACTCTGTGACAGTCTACTACTGACAGTGCAAACATGGCAGCAAGGACTGCTACGATCTCCAGAAAAACGAACGAGACGCAGATCGAAGTGTCCATCAATCTCGACTGCACGCCTGGATCGGGCCACGTGCAGAACATCGACGTGTCGACGGGCATCGGCTTTCTAGATCATGTAGAGAAGTTTTTTTTTTTTTACCTGACTTCCTCCTCGCGGGGGCCGTGGGTGCAAACTGATCAGAGTCTCTCTCTGTCCAGATGTATCACGCACTGGCGAAACACGGTGGAATGGCGTTGACCATGAAATGCCAAGGAGATCTATGGATCGACGACCACCACACTGCAGATGAGTTCGCTCGCTTCCTAAAAAAAAAAAGAGAAAGAGAACTTCCCCCCCCCTTAAGGGGGGGGGGAGTGTCCTGAGACGCGCGAGCGTATGTACAAGACAGCGCGATCGCGTTGGGCGCCGCGTTCAAACAAGCGCTCGGGGAGATCAAAGGTATTAGGCGGTACGGCACGGGCTTCGCGCCTCTCGACGAGGTGCGTGTCTGTCTGTGCGCCCCCCTCCCCCTCGTCGTCTCGTGGGTTGAGCCAACGCCTCTTTCTCTCTCTGAACAGGCGCTTTCCCGAGCGGTGATCGACCTCTGCGCGCGTCCGTATTGCGTCGCCGAGCTGGGGCTGAGACGCGAGAAGATCGGGGACTTGTCGACGGAGATGGTCCCGCACGTCTTCCAGTCGTTCGCGTTCGCGGCGGGCGTGACGCTCCACGTCGACGTCCTCCGGGGAGAGAACGACCATCATCGGTATGTTTTTTTTTTTTTTTTTTTTTTTTTTTTTAAACTGTAGCCAAAGCGTGCCGGAAAAAAACCGGGTGTGGAGGTTGTGAAACC
>JBBPOI010000613.1:0-11384 GCA_038091355.1 Phylloboletellus chloephorus
TATCTCCATATCCTGTGAACCAAATCACATGATCTAAGGGGCAATATTGTAGCCAAGGGTATGTACTATTTATAACTACACCAAAGCTAAGCGAGATTCCCACAGTGTTTGGCAGTGCACTTCATGCACTGCTGTCAGGAAAGGGTTTTTGAGGTCACTGTATAACACCAAGTCCAACTCTTTTTATAGCTTTTCTGTGGAGGATGTTCTCATGTGACATGCTTATGTAATATGTAAATCTTATATGAGGTCAAATGTTCAATTCCGACCAAGTCCAATTCTTTTTTATGATTTTGTTAAAAGGACATTCATCTGCCTAAGGATTGTAAAGGCATTTATAACACAGTGTTAGTTGTCCAAACTCCAGGATTAGGAGCTTCTATTAGGAACTCCAGAGTTCCAGAGAACCTTCCAGAGTAGGTTGTATTTGTCACTGTGATAGAAAAAGAATAGAACCATGAAAGGGGACACACCATGAAGGATGTGGATGGAAGTGCAGCAAGCTGTAAAGCAGAAATGAAAAGCACACCAGGCTGTGAAGTGGAAATGAAAGTGCAGCAGACTGTGGAGTAGAAACAAAAAAGGAAAAAGAATAGCCACCATCCACTGATAGACCTTTCCTGTCCCATAAACCATAACACAGGTGCTCTCTATTATTTTTGTACATGTAGTTTATGTATGAAGAATGATCCAATCTAAAGTACTTGTTGATGTGGCATGTTGGAAACAATGTAGACCTGGCTGGCTCAAGTGACCAGTACTATCCCCTACAGCCATTCCATGATTGACCTACAATTCAGCACTTTGACTGTACTGAGCTCAAGTTCACTTCTACGACACTGTGTAATCATTATATGTGATACCTGTGTGGTTGAGCTTGAACGAATGGAATCGATAGACGCCCTTTGTTTTGGTAGATTCGGCAGGTCTTCAAAGCCACTCATGCACGATTTCTATCAGCGGACAATGAAATCGGCATGTGTGGCCGCCGAGTTGTCCGGACGCTTTCCGTGTTGCGAGGATGAACTTTATGCCATGTTTCATGTTTATGCCGGGTCTGCAGCGCGGATTGTGCATTTGCACAGTTAGCCGAGTGGAAAACCAATGAAGTTAATCCCCGTAATACCGGACTTGCTGTAACTCACCGTTTCGCTCTCGCTTAAGCGCTGATGAGCCAATGAGAAGAGACTGCGATTCATCTCGGAGGCCATTCAAGGCGGATGTGCACGACGGGCAGGCAGTGCGCATATACATGACACGTGATCGCTGGCACTGCCTGCCTCCTCAGCGTTCTGCCTGCCACAGATCTGAGTCGGTGGACAATGGTGCAGGAAAGCAGACGCCGATGCGACCAGCAAAGCATACGTGAGCTTTCTTGGTTTTATCGGCTCGTCCTGCAGACATGTTCACCGACCCCCTTTGCACTACAGGCCCCTTGGAAACCTGATGCAGTACCGGCCGTTGCCACGTTTGACCCTTGCCCTGGCAGCTCGCTTGTGCCGCGCGCAACCGAACCTGCGACACTCATCCAGTCCTATATGTACCACATCCCGCACCATGCACCGCTCCATTCTCTTCCTCCCCTCCACTCGCCATGGCTGAACTCGTTTCCCCCTCCGGAATACTCCCCCACATCCCAGACAACTTGTCCCTGGTCCAATTCATCCTAGATGCACAACATTCCACCAGGCCTATCCGGCCACATGGCATACCTTGGTTCATCGACGACCAGTCTGGCAGGGCATTAGGTTACGAAGAGGTAACACTCATCGCACTCCTTGTACTCCCATCTCACTTTCACTCAGATCCGCGCACGAGTTTCTGGCTTAGCCAGTGGGTTCAGGAGCAGGTTTGGCATCCGTACGTGTCTTATCCCTCGCCATCAGTGCATCAGCGTTAATCCCCTCTCCAGAGGAAGATGATGTTGGTACGGTTACGCATTCTCTCTTGACATGCACTCTTCTGAATGATCATCCAAGTCCTGATATTCAGTCCGAATCATCTCGGTACGTTGTCCTTTCTCCTTTCATCAGCCTTTTCCGACATGCGGACAGATTACCTCGTTGCCATTTGGGCTGCTCATAGGCTCGGAGCCATCATATCGTAGGCGTCCCTTGTCCTTCAATTACCTCGAAAACTGACGTTCGCAGTGGCGCGAATCCTTCGTTCACTGCTGAAGAAGTCGCAGATCAAGCCCAAGCAACCAAGGCCTCTGTCCTCATCACTGTCCCCGAGTCCTTGCCTGTCGCCCTCGCTGCTGCTCGAATCGCCAAGGTACCAGTCGAGCGTATCATCCTATTCAACGTCGACGGTGCTTCGTATGGCACACACATCACAGTTCAGACCCTCATCGATGAGGGGTTGGCTGGTATCCCCTCCTTCCAGGAACGTGTGCTGGCGCCCGGCGAAGCAAGGACGAAAGTTGCTTTCCTCAACTTCTCCAGCGGCACTACAGGTAAACCGAAGGTCAGGAATATGGGCATGTTCTTTCGTACTGCCTGACACCTCCACGTTAGGCTGTTGCGATTCCCCACTTCGCCCCGATAGCCAACCTCGTCCAGATAGCGATACACAACAAGGTGAATGACCCCAACTGGGAGGATAAACGTTTCAAGCCAGGCGATGTCTGCTGTGCTGGTACGAATTTGTTTCGTAAATTGTACAATGCACTGAATAACTCCTGCACAGTTCTTCCGTTTTATCGTACGTGACCCTTTCGACTGCCATTCCACATTGACTACGACGCATTTGACTAGACATATATGGTCTTGTCTTCAATGTAAGAAACTCGAACCACTGCCGTGGCGTATGTCTGACCCATGTCACTCTTAAAGACCCACCTTTGCTTCTACTGTGGGGTTCGTAGACCAGGGTCCTCTCAGTCTCCACCTAGGCTTACGACAGATAGATGTCCATCGTCATCACGCCCAAATTCAATTTTTCGGATTTCTTGAAAAGCATAATCAGACACCGGATTACGCATCTTATGTGAGTCCCCTCGTCTATTTAGGTTTCGTCTCTGACGTACCATTAGGGTTGTTCCTCCGATGATTGTGCTGTTTTGTAAAGTAAGAGCTCCAATTCATGCGCGTACATACACCGTTCAAACATGCGGGGTAGCATCCATCTGTCAAGGGTTATGACTTCAGTCACGTCAAGTACTTGACCTCTGGCGCAGCTCCACTCTCGAAGGAGTTGATGGAGCGAGCGATGAAGGTCTTCCCGAATGCGGCCATGGGACAAAGTTATGGTTTGTCGCTCCCTTGAGATGTCAGCTTGCCGCACTCAGACTTGCATCCTAGGGAGCACGGAAGCTTGCACTGTTGTCAGCACTTGGTCCCTTGAGAACAAGTGCGATCTGAGCGGCAGTGGCGGTCAACTGATCGCCGGGATCATTGGTAGAGTGGAGAAGCCTGATGGAACGCTTGCGGAGTTTGACGAGCCGGGAGAGCTCGTGGTGCACACACCTTCCCTCGCGCTGGGCTACGCCGGGAATCCAGAAGCGTACGTAGGTGCTTCTTGGCCGGTTGTTGCAAAACTGATGACCATTCCTGCAGCACGAAAGAGACCTTTGTGAACGGGTAATGAGATCATAGCCTCCGATGTACATGAATGCTGACGACCTTTCAGATGGCTCCGTACCGGGGACGAAGTCAAGATGAATCGAAAGGGAGAGATCTTTATTCTCGATCGCATGAAGGTCAGATTAGACATTGCGATGGTTGACCTGGCTCTTACCGTGCTTATCAGGAAATGCTGAAAGTACGAGGATTCCAAGTTGCGCCGGCAGAACTGGAAGGCTTCCTTCTCGAACACCCGGACGTATCGGACACGTGCGTTGTGGGTGTTCCTGACGAATTCAGTGGAGAAATCCCCCTTGCTTTCGTTGTCTTGCGAGCTGAGGCTGCGAGCCGGGCACAAGCTAACCCAGCCGCAGCAGAGGCGATCAAGCAGTCGATTATCAAGGTTTGTCCACCACATCGTTTCCGAAGCTTGTTGTGGCTGAATTGGCGGCGGCCTGCATAGCACGTCGCGGATCACAAGGTTCCGTACAAGAGATTGGCGGGAGGGGTTGAGTTTATCGATGCCATCCCGAAGAACCCGAGTGGGAAGCTGCTCAGACGTGTGTTGAGAGATCAGGCTCGGAGTCTGAGGTCCCGTCCGGCTGCGAAGCTTTGACTTTGACCTATAGAATACCTATGCATATCCTTGAGTAGTTGCGTGCTATGGACCTTGTCTTCGTTGTGCTCGTTTCCTTGTGCCAACTTTATGACTGAGATATCCGGCGGCTCACTAGGCTGTTCCGTGCCCGATGACCTTACCATTCCACAGTTTTTCCTGGATTCCCATCACCCCCTGCGCCCCGTACGCAAGGCTGGCATCCCATGGTTCATAGAAGATGCGACCGGGAGACACGTTGGGTTCGAAGAGGTGTGTGGTAGATCAATGTCCAGCGCTCATCGACTCTGAGCGAAGAATAGGTTCGCACCCGAACGTTTGGCCTCGCGAATGCTCTCAGCGCGCGGTATGGAATCAGTGAGTCGCGGGTGGTTCTGCTTTGCTATCTCACACCGCTGCTCTCCACACAGAGGACAACGACGTCGGTATGTCTCCCTCGCCTACCCGTCCCCGTGTCTGTCCTGAGCATGTGCACCAGTCCTGATATTCAGCCCGAACCATGTTGGTGCGCCAGTGTCCGTTGGTCACATACGTGTCTTGACGTTCCCTTCAGACTACCCGCCTGCCGTGTGGGCGGCGCATAGACTGGGTGCCATTGTCTCGTCAGTCGTGTTCTATCGCCTTGTCCGTCCTGAGCGTCACATGCACCCAACAGAGGTGCAAACCCAGCGTTCACTGCCGAGGAGCTTCTATACCAAATGCAAATCACGAATGCTGCACTCGTCATCGTCCATCCAGTGTCGTTAAGCACTGCTGTGTCGGCCGCTCGCGCAGCAGGCATACCAGAGTCCCGCGTCGTGGTGTTCGACGAGGCCCCTGGGAGCGTACATCCCGCTGTGGAGACACTCATACAAGAGGGGTTAAAGACGGACCAGTGTTTCGTCGAGCCGAAGCTCCAGCCGGGCGAAGCAAAGTCCAAAATTGCGTTTCTCATTTTTTCCAGTGGAACGACCGGTAAGCCCAAGGTGAGGCCCTTGGGCTTTGAGTTGAGTGCATGGCCTAAACATGCTGGCCCAGCCTGTGGCGATCTCCCACTATGGCCCCATCACGAACGTAATCCAGATGGTGGTTCACAACAAGGTTAACCAGAACTACTGCGCATGGGAGAACCAAAGATTCCGCCCCGGAGATATAGCTGCCGGAAGTAAGTAAAGTTAGCCTTGTTCCTCACTGGCGCTGAGCAGCAATCCAGTGTTGCCACTTTACCGTAGGTGGATCTCATGTTCATTCATAGACCACTCTCACTCCTCGTGAACCAAGACATCTATGGCCTCGTGGTTTCTGTAAGCCCCTCACGGTTTGTGAACAGTCTCTTACATGGCTTACGTGCAACAAGTTGCACTTCCTGACGTTCTGTGGCGTATGTCCCTCCTTGTCCTAATGGCGATATCGGGCTAACCGCACTCCTTAGCTAACGTTGGTGGTGATCCCGAAGTTCAACTTTACGGACTTCTTGGAAAGTATTTCCCGGTACAAGATAACACATCTGATGTAATGCTCGTCGTTCATTCGTCCTGGCTCGATTAACTGATACGGTTGCAGGCTTGTACCTCCTCAGATCGTGTCGCTTTGCAAGGCAAGCTCCAGTGGCTTCCATTGCCGATGGCAATCTGACGACGAGCATACACTAGCATCCGGCAACCAAAGAGTATGACCTTTCAGGCATCAGATACATGATATGTGGTGCAGCGCCTCTGTCTGCGGAGCTCATGAACCAGGTCATCAAGGTGCTTCCCAATGCGGAAATTGGCCAAGGATACGGTCAGGGTCGCTCTCGCGATGATGTATACTTCCTTACGAGGTCTGTTGTAGGTTTGACCGAGTCCGCAACCTCGATCTCCATGTTTTCCACGGAATCAAGGATTGGGGTCCCGGGAAGCGCTGGAAGACTCCTCCCGGGCGTCGTAGCCCGAGTCGTGAAAGAGGACGGAACTTGCGCAGGATACAATGAGCCTGGCGAGCTCCGGGTGAAGATGCCTTCGCTAGCTCTGGGGTACTGGAACAACGAGGAGGCGTGAGTTCACCTGCATGGAATACTTTCTTTCCAGCTCAGTGAAATACAGGACGAGGGAGACCTTTGTCGATGGGTAAACGCTGAACGAGTTGTTGGTTAGGGCTGGGGGAACTGACTCGAGCTTGCGATAGGTGGCTTCACACAGGCGACGAAGTCATCATTTGCGAAGATACGGAAGTTTTTATCGTGGATCGACTCAAAGTGAGCTGCGTCACTTGAAAACCAATGATCGCTCTGACGAGTTTGCAGGAAATCATGAAAGTCAGAGGGTTCCAAGTAGCACCAGCTGAACTTGAAGGATGCCTGCTGGACATCCCGGATGTTGCCGACGCATGCGTCGTTCCGGTTCCGGACGACTTTAGCGGCGAAGTGCCCATGGCATTCGTCGTTCTCCATCCGCACATCGCCAAGCGGGTCGCAAACAACGCAAGTGAGGCGGAGAAGGTCAAGACTGCCATCATGAAGGTCGGTGCCCGGATTGCCTTGTCGCTGAACGATGATGGAGGCGGATTACAGCACGTCGCGGACAACAAGGTGGCGTACAAGCGGCTGGCGGGAGGGGTCGAGTTCGTGGAGGTGATCCCGAAGAATCCCAGTGGAAAGCTTCTTCGTCGCGTGCTGCGGGACCGTGCGCGGGAGATGAAGACGAGAGTCAAACTTTGAACGTAGCTTGCTTGCGGGTCTTGTCTAGAATTCTCTGGAATGCCTGTATTGCTTATTACGAGTGCGGTGGCGCATACACGCAGATCCTAATGACCACCCCGGTGAAGCTCTATGTCTACGACCTCACCAATGGCCTCGCCAGGCAGCTGTCTCTCCAGCTCACTGGCCGCCAGATAGACGGCGTGTGGTTAGCTCGCTGTCTCCTCCTCGTCGCTCGCTCGTGTTCTGATTCTGCACGTTCAAGCGCAGGCATACGTCAGTCGTCGTCTTTGGCAAGGAGGTTTTCTATGGACAAGGGATCACCATTGCACGCCCTGGAGCGTCCCATGTGCGTAACACCGCGCGCCATTGCTCGATACTCACCGGTCCACAGTATGGATCACCACTTCGGATTGTCGACATGGGAGAGACTGCCATAGACGAAGCCACATTCAACGAGTACCTCGCCCAAATGCGCGAACACTATACTGCAGACAAGGTCCGCATCCTCCAGCTCTGATATGGCCCCGGTCAACTGACCCGCGTCCTCGCAGTACCACCTGCTAGGTGAGGGCTCCACGCTTCTCCGGTGTGCAGAGGACTGAGAGCGCTACGGACAGACTTCAACTGCAACTCTTTCACCAACGACTGCATCGGATTTCTGACCGGAGATAGCATCCCTGCTTACATCAAATGTAAACCCGCGCCCTGTTTCTTGCGTCGGGGAACCCGCTGACGAGCTGCAGCGCTGCCAAGCGATTTCCTCTCTACCCCTTTCGGGGCAGCACTCAGACCCACCATAGATGCCATGTTCGCTGGCCGTTCCGCTCTCCCGGCACCGAGTACTGCTGCTGCGGGCTCGACGCCGCCCGATCCGGCTCTCGCCGCAAGTCTCCTCCAAGCTGTCGCATCACAAGCAACGTCGGCTGGCCGAGCACCCAATGGTGCTGTCTCCACGCCCCCCGCGCCAGCCTCGCGATCGCTACCAGCGCCGGATGCGCCACTCGCAGCGCCCATGAACATCACCACGAACCCCGCCTCGTTCCACAGCCTCTTGCATTCTAATCGTGTCGTCGTGGCGTTTTTCACGAGCGCTACTTGCGGTCCATGTCGGATGATCGAACCCGTGTTCGAGGAGCTCGCGAAGAGCAAGAGCAGGGCGAACGGTGGGGTTGCGTTCGCCAAGATCGACCTGAGTGTCGGGTTGGGCGGCGCGGTGGCGAACGAGTATCAAGTTCGCGTCACGCCCTCGTTTATCTTTTTCTTGGACGGCACGAAGGTGAGGCGCTGATCGACCACACGTCTGTCCATGGACGCTGATCGTGTGGCTGTATCACAGAAACACGAGCTCAAGGGGGTCAATGCACCGGAGCTCAGGGCTCAGGTTGATTTGTTGATCTATGAGGCATTCCCTCGTCAGTCATCCCTTCCAGGCGTCTTTGTATCGCTGACGGTGTCACCATAGCACATCCACACACGTCGCTCTCGTTGCCGGCTGTCGAATCGATATCTCTTCACCCGATCTTCTTCACACAGGTACCCAACTTGGATACGATGTTCGCAAGGCTAGCGGGATTCATCGACGGTGCTACGTCGTGGAATGGAGCAGTCACGCAAGCGCAAGTCAAGCAGACGTTGTCAAAGACGGTCCTTCCGTTCCTCAAAGCATCCACGGCCACACACACGAGTTTCGATCATTGGCCCGCGTTGACATTCTCCCTGGCATCGAACCTGGGACCGAGCGAGCTATTCCCGCTCGTGGACGTATGGCGCATCGCCCTTCTGAATGCGAACTTCTCGGCATGGAGTGCGACTGGGAATATATCCGACAGCCCCATCAAACTTCTGATGGACAAGGCCCTCCAAACGGACAACGTCCCGCGCAATTATCAGCTGACCGTTCTTCGGATGCTCGCGAACGTGTTCTCGAACCAGATACTGGCTCGGGAGCTGATCCTGTTTACGCGGGATGCCATCACCAAGGTTCTGGTGGACTCGCTGTTGCACGAAGACGCGGCCGTGCGTACGGCGGCAGCCAGCCTCGCCTTCAACATCGCGGCATACCTCCAGAAGCTGCGCATGGACAGGGTGAAGGCGCGCGATGACGGGCCGAATCCAGAGGAGAGCGAGGAATGGGAGCTGGAGATGGTCGTCGCCGTTCTCGGGGCGATCGAACAGGAAAAGGGGAGCGAGGAAACAGGCAAGTCAATGGACGTCTGCTGGAACTGAGACTGACGAGCGTCGCGGGACAGTGCACCGCCTTGCCGCGTGTCTTGCGTTGCTGCTGCGACTGTCGCCGTACATGGAGCAGATGACCCCGTTGCTGCAGACGCTGCGGACGCGCGAGGTGTTGATGGGGAGATGCGAGGCAGCGAAGAAGGAGGTGCGCAGGCTGGTGTTGGAGGTGGCGGAGAAGCTCTGCCCGCAGACGTAGTAGTGCTAGTGTAGAAATGGTCAGTTGTCGGTGGGAACTGGACGTTGGTTGCCACGCTGTGTTTTTCTTGTTCTCCATGCTGAGGCTGTCCCGTAGTGCAGTGCGTCGTCCATGCGGTCCGTGCGTCGTGCTCGCTGACGAGCCCTGCAGCGTGCATACCAGATGGCCAAGAACCGGACAATCCAGTCTTCCGCCCTGCGCAGGGCCCAACCTCTTCCCGAGGGCTACGTCGAGGACCCCTCCGCCGGACCCATGCTGCGCTTCCAAGCCTCGCTGCCGCACCTCCCCGTGCCCGCGCTCTCCTCGACCGTCTCCAAGTACCTCGAGACCGTGAAGCCACACCTGTCTGACGCTGAATACGCCACCACGCAGGCTGCCGCACACGCGTTCCTGACCTCCCCGCTCGCAGCTGAGCTGCAGCGTCGCCTCGAGGCGCGCGCGGCGGACCCGGCCGTGAAGAACTGGCTCGCGGACTGGTGGAACGAGGTGGCGTACATGGGCTACCGGGATCCGGTGGTCGTGTACGTGAGCTACTTTTATGTCCATCTGGACGACCCGCGGAGGAGGGACGCTGCGACGCGGGCGGCGAGTCTCATCAAGGCGATGTTGCCGTTTCGAGCGTTGACGGAGTCGTGCGTTTTTTTTTTCTTTTTGTGCCCAGTTCTCTCGCGATCGATCTGACGGTCGTCGAACAAAAAACGGCACGCACACAGGGGACAGCTGGAGCCTGAAACGGCGCGAGGGATGCCATTGTGCATGGCGTCTAACAAGTGGCTGTGAGTGGATCCCGCGCGCACGCGAGGGACGCGGTGCTGAGGGTTCGAGTGCTAGCTTCCACGCGTGTCGGTATCCCGTCAAGCCTTGTGACACGGCGGCCAAGTTCGATCCGCAGACGCACAACCACGTCGTCTTCGTGCGAAAGAACAGGTTCTTTGAGGTCCCACTCGCGTCTCCTCAAGGCGAGGAGCTGACTGCTGCCGAACTCGAAGTGTGCGTCGCGCTTTTTTCATTGCACTCTGTTCTCTGCAGCTCGTGCTCTGATAGTCAGATTGAACGTGTGATTGAGCTGGCGGGCGACGACAAGGGCATTCCGGTCGGCGCTCTGACTGGGGAAAATCGCGACGTCTGGACGGACGTGCGTCGTCGCTGCCCGTTTGACTGACCGCGCACTCAGTGTTTTCGTGTAGGCGCGCGAGGCGCTATTGGCCGCCTCGCCGGTGAACGGGAAGTCGTTGGAGCGGATCGAGTCTGCTGCCATCGTCGTCTGCCTGGACGATACGGAGCCGGTCACGCGCGAGGATATCTCGTGGGGGTGTTGGGTGGGAGATGGACGCAACCGGTTTTACGACAAGCATCAACGTACGTTTCCATATTGGTGCATGGGGGAGCTAATTTGGATTGCTATGATGAAGTGCTCGTGTTCGACAACGGGCGCTCGGGGTTCCTTGGAGAACACTCGTGTATGGACGGGACGCCGACGCTGCGACTGAACGAGTTTATGTTGGCGTCGCTCGCAGCGAACAAGGTCGATCTTGGGCCGGCGCGATCGGAGTCGACTGGGATGAACCTAGGGCCACCTGCGGAGCTGAAGTTCGAGCTGGACGGGAGATGCATTGGGTATATTAAGGAGGCATGCAAGCACTTTGACGAACTGGTGGGGCAGCACGAGTTGGAGGTGGGTCGACGAAATGGACCTTGTGGCGCGGGGCTGACGTACGGTGGAGGTTCTGCACTACGAGGGGTATGGGAAGGAGGTGATGAAGAAGTTCAAGGTATCTCCGGACGCATGGGTGCAGCTTGTGAAGCAGCTTGCGTTCTACAAGATGAAGAATCGGCCGGGGGTGACGTACGAGAGCTGTCAGACACGCAAGTATCAGCAAGGGCGCACGGAGGTGATCCGGAGCGCGAGCTGTGAGAGCAAGGCATGGGTGGCGGCGATGCTGGACGGCGAGGCTACGGTGAGTGTGCACGAGGGGGGCGTGACGGCGCTGACTCGGGGCAAGGACGAGGAGCGGGCGCGGCTGTTCCGGCGTGCGGTGGCGCGGCACGTGGAGTATGCGGCGTGGGCGGGGGACGGGGAGGGGGTGGACCGACACCTGTTCGGGCTGAAGCGGA
>JBBPOI010000614.1:0-11382 GCA_038091355.1 Phylloboletellus chloephorus
CCCGGAGTTACGTTCTGACAGAGAACACACCGAGTTCGCTTCTCTTCGAAGCGGAGTTGTGCTTGGAGGGTCAGAGTTGTAGGTAGAGGTTCGGAGTTGAGCTCAGAGGGTCCGGGATATGACAGTCCATGATTTTGCCACTCTCACCATGTTACAAGCTGTTGTGGAATTACATGTTCCATTGGTAATCAAATCATGTTTTTAGTATGTGAGGGGAGTGACCTTGTATTGTTTTGTTCCAAGAACTTAAAATCAAAAAATCAAAAAATTGTTATGTCAACATAGCCATGCTCGAAAAAGTTAAAATATGTTCTAACCCTACTCTATGTTCTAAACTAACTAACTAACGAAACCAACGAAACCATGCAACATGAAAAGAAGCTTACATTCTAGGTGAGAACATTCATAAACCATAGTCTCTGCTCATTGCAGGCGATTGAAGGCGCGTTCTCACGATATTTCATCAGGAAACATCAACAACAATTTATACTACATGGATGTGTTTCCGGATAGTCCCGCAGCCAATCGGATGGCTGAGATTGGCACAAAATTTGTGTATCACGAATCAGCGCCTCATCTCTCTGCACGACCACTTCCGCTCCCTTCTCCGCGCTTCCCCGGCCTCCAGACCATGCATTTCCTCTCCCAGTCATTCAAGTATGAGTGCGTAAATTTCACGAAAGCTGTCCGCTGCGGTCCATTGATATGTAAACCTCTTCTAGCCACCCCTGGTCTCACGTCGTCATTGGAATATGGCACAAATACCCAAATCCACACTGCACACATGTCGTGACAGTGGATGTTATAGATCGTTCAGTCAACTCAGACACTGGAGTAATACGGACGGAACGTGTGTTGGGTTGCAAACAAAAGACACCCACTTGGATCGTCAAAGCAAGTCGCTTTCCTCCCTCGCAAGCATGCGTCTGACCCACGACGTTCTAGCTGTTTGGTGGATCGGAGGATGCCTACGTGCGCGAGATCTCGTTCGTCGATCCTGCAACACAAACAGCAACGATCACTTCCGTCAACCTTTCTCTATCTCAGTTTGCAACTTGCTATGAACGAATACAATACAGCCCAACGTCATCCCACCAGACAATGTTCACACAGACCGCGGAGATACAAGCTCGCATGGCAATGTGGCGGACTATGACGGATCGACTGGAAAGTTGGCTTGTGCAGAGGTTCGAGCAAAATGCGAAGCTGGGCAAGGCAGGGTTCTCGGACGTGCTGAGGACTATGTGGGAACCGAAGCAACCCCAGCTATCCCAGGCAGCGACATAGAGTCGCTGCCCGTGGGGTTTCGATCTCATTGCGCTATTGTATCAGATAAACCTGCTCACGTATCGCATCACAGCATTCTTAGACACCACTACACTTAGATTTGTCTAAAACGACGCAAAGATAATGCACTCATGATCCTTATTCTACAACTGGAATGTATTTTCTTGGTCTGGGAGCAGTCATACAGGTGACTACTGCTTGAGCCTATGCCTACCCAGCGATCCTGAATATAAACCTGGCAGAAGATTTTCATACTTCCTGTTCGTATGCTTCATCCCACCCAGTAGAGGGCTCTTCATCATTCCCACCGCCCTGTTCATGGTGTGCTCCATCGGTAAGGCGATTTCGAGATGCTGACTGTGACGTTTTTTGGCTTCCTACTCCACCGCCTCCCTCTTCTACCATCACACCATCCTCCATTTTATCATCCATCGTATACAAGTCGTCTTTTTCATCATCAAGGTTGATGTTCGAATTACCCCCGTGTACGAAGAGATCTTTAAGGGCATCGTAATTGATTCGCTTGCTATATTTGGCATTCTTCTTGAGGAGGTTACGGACGGACTCAGCAGCGGTTCTCCCAGATGGTGTAGACTCATCGCGAGGTTTCGTGACAATTTTTCGTCGCTGGGAGAATGTAAGATGAGACAATAGATGACGAAAACACAAAAGAATTAGGCGGGCTGGCGGGGGATACGAACCTTGCGACTTCTCGGATGTTGTGTGCCCTCTTCCAGCTGATCTACTTTTGCTGTTCCATACCCTTGAGCCACAAATCCAGATAGCGAAGAATGGAAACTCGCCTGCTATACCCTCCAAATATTCGCGATTCATTTCCACCCATACACGTTCTTTGATTTTGACCTCTTCTTCAGATAAAAGAAAGCGGTCAAGTTCCTCTTCATCAAGGCCTTTGAGATCATCAACTTCAGCGAATTGTGCGTGACGCCGTTCTTCCGCTTCGTCAAGCGCTTCGGTGAGCATAAGGCCCTGCGAGTTTTGCAAGAATGTTGCTACTTCCTCGGCGAGGGCTTGGTCTACAGTTTCTTCCAGAGTTGTAGCAGACTGAGATGTCGCATCCTCGATATTCAACCGAAGGACAGGGTCGATATGAGCATAAGCTGTTTCCTCATCATCCTCTGGGTAGAAGAGAGGCGGGGGTGTAGTGGTGCCCGCAAGGATGCCTTGATTGAAAAGTGCAGGATCTATCGCTGGTGGGGGAGGTGCAACCTGTTCAGATGGGGGTTCAGCCTCAGCTCTCTCCTCCAACACGCCGACCACTCTTTTCCGTTTTTCTTTTCGCATCTTAGTCTCGGGCTCCCTCTCCGGTACATTTCCAGATTGCTCTTTTTCCTTCTCCTCCCGCTCCCTTCCTTTCGTAAAAGCGGGTGGATCCATCTCCTCATCCAACCATACTGTCCTAAAGTCTGCCAATGTCAGTGCACCGCTGGGCGTCTTCTTAAATTCATCAAGACGTTTTTTCAATGTGGTGTCTGCAATCTTGACAACCTGTACGATCTCCTCCACAGATCTCCGGAAATTATTCATGCGAGCGGCGAGGAGAAGGGCTGCGCCACATATGCCAGCCGGACGTCGTCCCTTGGTGACCCAGTCCCGGTCAAAGCGTTGGACAAGACGGACGGCGTCGGTAGCCACCTTGTGGGTCTCTTCACCAAATTCAAGCAATGTGGCGAATCGGGAAATGTAATGTGACGGATCCACGAGGGGAAGCCTTAGATTGAGAGTTTGCACTAGCTGGAGATAGGTGTGGCCTAGCTCAAAGACATTTACCTGGGAAGGCTGGTCATCAGGTCAACGACATTTGAGGGGTAGGAGGCTATTCACCTGCAAAAGGTCGGAAAAGTCGATGAGCATGTAGTTTCGTGTCTCCTTCTGTCTGCATGCGACATACAGACAAACGGCAGCTACGTTGACGCCTCTTCGTCCCTTTGTAAACTTGTGCTCGACAGCGAGAGTATACAAACGGGTTGCGGCAAGTGCGACCACCTCGGAGAGATGAAGGGCAGCGGCAAGACTCTGAATCTTTCTGCTGGCTGTTCAGGGGGGATCACGGGAGGCTCTTCGAGATTTCGGGAGCACGCACCATTCGCAATTGTTTGCTCGCGAGACTCGGCACTTCCTCTCTTGCCGAAGGGACCGCTCATTCGAGCATGGGCTGGCGGAGAATGAGAGAGGGGATGTGTGCCACTGAAACGCGACTCACTTGAGCCCTGCGCAACATACGCCCCCTGGACCATTGCAGCACCAGTAGAAGTCTCGCCGAAGGTGACTTCGGAGACGATAGTGTTCTCCTCCACCACGGTGCCGCATTTGACGCAGAATCCGTTGCCTGCAGCGGGGTCATATTCGATGACGGTGCCTCCGCAGTCGGTGCAGACGGTCTGGAAAGGAATTAGATGGCGTAGCGTGCATGTATGCGTGCGACCTACCATGGACCAGCGGTGCGGGTGGGGGTCGATATATATGCGGCGGGGTCACACGGTCACTCAATCTCAATCTTATCGCGTATGGGCCAGTGACTGCGTCTGCGATGGATGAGCTCGTGCACCATTGCCTCCGCGAGCTGGCGTTCGACGGCGACCTTGGTGAGTCCCGACCCCGGCGAGCTCGAGTCCCCGCTCTTCCCCCCGCGTCGCTGGGCGTGCTGACCTCGCCGCTGCAGGCTGCAATGTCTCTCGTCTGCATGACTTCATCCTTGGCTTCTACGCCACCCAGGACGGCCCCCAGCTCGTCGATGATGCCTTTTGTGCCTTCGTGTGGTCCGTCGTCGCGCTGCAGCCATCCGTCCGCGTCGGCACTCTCCCCCCTGGTCTGGCCTCAGAAGTTTACATCGCCCCCCAGATGAGTGCCAAGCGCAAGGCCGCAGCCAAGGGTGAGGCGCTTGCCGAGGGAGCCCGTCCTTCCCTCGTGCTCGTCGACGATGCTCGACACAGGCCTTTAGAAGACTTGAAACGCGTGCATGGCGACAATCTGCGCATCGCAGTCGACCCCGAGACCTCCTTCGCTGCAATCACAGGTTCCCATATCCGAGTGCGTGCTCGTGCTCAGAGCATGCAAGCTAGCCTAACCTGGTCGTAGCCCCCTAAACTCAGCCCTATGGTCTACAGCGCTCTTCAGCTAATCACCCGAGGGCGAGAAGAAGGCATCACAACCGTCGAGCTCGGTCGAAAGACAAAGTATGACCAAAAGACGTGTTTCTATCTCATCAAACAGCTGGTCGAACTCGGCCTTATGTATGCTTTCCTTCCTTCCGCTCGCGGTCGTTCTAATTGCTTGCGACAGCATCAAAGCACGCCGCGGCGGAGTCGGAAACCATACATGTATTCACAAACACTTCGTTGAACGAAGTCCGCTTTGGCAGCAGATTCAGGAAGAAGAAACTCGAGATGGCGCAGCCATCTCTACTCGCGAAAATGGCAGGCCAAGCGACATCTCCTGCGAACCTACTGATCAACACGGCCCATCACAAATCTTCTTTGATCCTATCGACTCTAGGCATCTCTCCAGTCTTCCGCTCGTCAGAAATAGGATCGTCAAGCTGCTCAATGCGTCCAGGAACCAGATCCACCCGTCCAATAACTTGCTGATGACTATCGTAGGTTGTCCCTTTATGTCAGCCCAATCTCTTCCTTCATTGTATATCAGGGATTCATGCATCCAACGAAGACGGACAGACGCTTTTTCCAGACCAGGCTGCGCCAATTGATCCAGCAGAGGGTTATTGAACGGGTTTTTGTTCCAAGCAGCAAAGCGCGGGATCGCACGATCAAATGCATACGTCTCGTAACACCGGACAACCAGCTTCCAGAAGGTACTGTAGTCGCGGGACCTCAGGATGAAGACGACGAAAACGATGTTATTCTTGCCGAAGCTGTCTCAGGTCTGTTTCACTGTCCTTGAATTTCGGCCGATCCACGATGACGAGCGAGAAGTCTAGCTGGTCACAACGGGGTTAAAGCGAACCTTACGGTCCACAAGCAAGTGTCAAATATGCTTGAAGAAGCTGGACGTTCTGGCCTGACTCTCAGCGTAACACAACAAAACTATTTCATGAGCACATGACCTAATCCTTTGCTTCAGGAAATCTGTGTTTCTCTCGGCAATTTTGACAAGCGGACTATCGAACTTTTACTCACACGTGCATGCAAGAGCCGGACACCTGCTCATCTCGGTGACTTGGGCACTGTGGACCTCATGGAGACCCATGGTAGAGAGAGAAGACATCGATATTTCACACTTGCAGCGTACAAATCCGTAATGGCGAGCGAACATCTGCATGATACGACTACGTCTATCATCGACGTCGACCTATCACGAGTTGGAGACTTTGCTGAATTTGACCCGAAGCACTTCTACACCATCACAGGAAAACTTCATACTTGCCAAGACTCGTTCAAGGAGATCACGACCTCAAAAGGAAAGAAGCGCAAAAGAGATGAGGATGAGGATGCAAGCAAAGGAGAAGAGAGTGAGCCGCCTCCTAAGCCGAAGAGAGGCCGTCCGCGTAAAACGCTTGCATTCGCGGGTGCCTCCGCGACTTCACCGAAGAAACTCGACAACTATCCCCTTGACGAGGCTCAAAGTGCTGCAGCTGACGAAGATCCCAAGAAGCGAGGGCTGCCGAAGATCCCAAGGCTTTCTGCAAAGCAGATGGGGGAAGTCAATGCTGAGGGAGACAAGCAAGAGGTTACAGGTGCTCCACCTGCCATAGGACAGGCAGTGGTTACCAGTTGGCCGGCTAACGAATCATCCCTCGACGCTGTTTCACACTGTCCTCAATTCGAGAAAAAAGTGGTTACACCATCCGTTGGGAGCTCCGCAGTGGCGGATAGCAATCAACCACCAGCACCCACTAACATCTTAGTGGATAATGTCGGCTTCCCAGGTTTCATCCATGATGCCAAACGATCAGCTCGTGTCCTGCCCACCCGCCGACTGTCAGAGAGGTGTGACGACCGTGTCGAAGTGACCTCGGACCCAGCATCAGAGGAAGGGGCTGCCGATATTCAGCTACGCCGTTCAGCTGAAGCTGCCCCCTGCCGTTCCTTGAAACGTTTCAAGACGATCGTGCCCGAAGTTGACTATCGTTCGTTCCAGCACCCTCTGCCTCCGACGGCCTCTATGCCTGACATTGTTGACATGTCACCCACTGGAACCGTATTAGCCAAGCCAGGGGCTGACGATGCAATGGTATTGGGTGGTTCGCTACCATTGCAGAGAGATGATCTGCAATGGAAGTCGTCAGCACCAGTGGCCCAACATGAGAGGCTCACCGCTGTATCAGCTGTGAGTGCTTTCAATGTGTCGTCCTGGGTCGGATGCTGATATAAATTCTACTAGATATGTATCCCCGTGAAGACAGTGGTGCGAGAATTGTCACCAACTCCAAGTGAGGATGTAGGTGCTGGCGAGAAGCACAAAGATCCATCCCTACCGCCGTCGTTACGACCATCGAAGCGAGCCAGAACTAACGGGGGGAGATCACGCTCTAACATCAATATTTCGTCCCTGCGGCGCGAGAACGAGCTTTATAGAGTCGTTGAAAACATGGGAGGAATCGCAAACATGCACTCCAGGGACATTTTTGAGGCGCATACGACACTCCTCGGCACCATGTCGCAGGCTAAGGAGCCTACCAGCGCACCAGTGGGGACTCGCCTTGATAAACGCACCGCGGAATCTACGTTCAGGACCTTGGAGAAACGCGGACGAATCAAGATGCTCAAGACTTCTCTCATTGCTCCATCCGGTCCCAGCAGACCCGCTTGCTTGGTTTATCTCCCAGACATTCCCCAAGAGACAGTCAATACTTTCCTTCGCCAGCTCAGCCAAAACGTGCCGTCAACGACCATAGGACCAGTCAAAACGTTGGAAGAACCTATCGAATACGGTCCCAGCGTCCCCTCGGCACACCATGCGTCTTTGCCACTACACTTACTGCAAGTTGAAGACCATGATGAGAAGGAAAACGAGCGTTTGAAACAGCTGTTTTCTTACGATAGCAAAACGGTCCGCGACGTTCTTCTGACTGAACGAACAACGGTAGCTCAGCTGTATGGCTTCATTGTCGGCAAAGCACTGCGAATGCGCCGACTGCATATTCATACCCTCGAGCTTTTTCAACAGCCTTCACCTTCCCCACTAGTCATCTCGCGCGAACACAGAATCATTGATGTCTCCTACTTCCACCAAGATATAACCCTGGCTCTCCACTGCTCTCTCGTTTCCGTAGTCTCCCATAATGAAGACCTTGACCTGCTTTGGTCTGACCAGGGAAAGCAGATTCTAGTCAAACATTTATCCCCGAACTTGCGCATGTTCCTGGAGATCGGGAGATCTAGGAATAGATCTCGCATCCTGGACTTGCTGGGAATGCTACGCTCACTGGGTCTAGTGGCTGCACTGGAGCGTACGGAAGCTTCCGATGCACCGTTCAAGTGTTCCAACTCAAATGGCGATATTGTCGCATTCCAGAATGCTTCTTTGGAGGGTTGGAGCACAAGCACCCCTGCACTAGCGCCCCGATTCTGGCGTTTCCATGCCTCTGGACCAATCTACATTTGGGCTATCTCCGAATCTTCACCCTCGTATTGGAAGGAACATCCCATCCTCACATCCGCCGAAGGGAAGGCGTATTGGGACGAACTTCACAAAGTCAGCAGAGATCAAGTTTATGCTCAGACTGCTGTATGTCCCCCCACTAGCCCGCCGATGCCTGCAAAAATGAGCGCCAGCATTGGTCGATGTCTACGCAGAAGATCGTCTTGGGACCCTGAATATGTCCTAACATGGCATCAGAAGCAATACCTGACCATGCATGTGGACATGATCACTGGAGAGACTCCCTTGAATGCAGAAGACGCGAATGCACAGTTGGACCAGATTTGCTACGTGATTGGTGCTCCTCGTTCCGTCGTCGCGAAGTTTTTCACCATTTCTGGAGAAAAACTCGCGCGAGACCTCGAGAGAGCTCGCGAGAGAATCAGACGACCTCGGAAAGCGGAAGAATCACAACGTAGTCTCGAGGCGAAGGCGGTTCTGCGGAAAAAGGCCGAGGAAGCGCGCGTCGAGCGAGAGCGAGATTGGGATGACTGTATGCGTAGGATTCATCCAGAGCCTGTGAAGGGTACATTGGCTGTTCGTATCCGCGCAGTCCGGAGTCGTTTCGTGCAGTCAACGGTAACAAAAGACCAGGCGCACTGGGAGAGCGAGATTCGAGGGGCCATTAAAGAGACGCAACTAGCCTCGAAGAAAATCATATCGCGCCCAATGGCTAAGTCGGCTGTTGGGGTACACAGCCCTGGGTCACCTCCTCTCGTGCCCAATCCTCCAGAGAAGTCGATCGAGTTCTTAATTGCTCAGCAGGGTCCGCCGATCACTCATTCCGTGGGTGCGAAAAAGAAAGGAAAGACGAAGGAAGAAACTGAAGGTACGTGGATTCATATCTGTCCCATTCTCGTGATTTGTATAGAGTAACTTGGACTGACGTATAATTAAAACTAGCATCGAGACGGCCGAGATTCCATTGGACACGCGAGTTCGATGAGCTAGCTCGTGATGCCTCTGCTATCATTCGAGCTCGGTGCCGACATTCTAGACTCGACCTGTCGGCACTTGATCAAGTATTCCCAGCAGTACCCAGAAACTCTGTCAGGCAGCGTATCACGCATCTCAGAGATAATGCCGCCGATGACTTATACATGAAACGTCTGGAGGATCAGTGGTATACAGTCTGGTTGCAATACAGAGGAACGCCTCACCTTCCCGAAGAAGATCCCACCAGTCCCTCGAACTTCAACCTGATAAACCAGATCGAATTCCTTCGTAAACGTGTCGATAAGAATGCCTTGTGAGTATCAAGATGTCTCTTACCGGCGTATCTCAACTGCCACCAGGCGAGTGGGGTTCGTGGAGCGCGAGGCGCCAAGTAAACTGGCTATTTCTGTCGAGGAGCTCTATAAGTCTTACGACGTTGGAGAGGATGATGTCTCTGCGCCAGCATGGGATTTCATGTGGAGCACAACGGTTGAGGAGGGAAAAGAAAAACAGTTCCTGAGACAAGCGTTTACACAAGAACCAGATAGCGTGTGTGAAGGTACAAAGAACGAGAACGTACAAATTGCGGAAGGAGCATTGAAGGTATGTATCATCATTTCCATTATTCATGCGGAGATTTATGTAATTGTAGATGGTCTTCGGCACGCCTAGCGAGCTATACGATCCCGAAAGTGCTACTCGTTTACTTCATAGCGCTGGAGACCAGTCTGTCTCTGTTGCAAGGTCCAATCTCCTGCAGCACGGAGTACTGTCCAGACTTGTACGAGATCCGAAGAAACCAAGGCCAGGTAGGATGCTCAAAATCTCAGACACGTGGGTGGTGACATATCGCCGGTTCGGGGTGCTAATATATGGTTATGCAGCAATCTCAGTGCTATCGGTGGGCCATTTCCTCGAGATTTGCTCCAGGACGCGATCTCGCTAGAAGACGTCGCCGTAGAAAGGGTAGTGGATGAAATGGAGTGGCCGCTAGTCGCTTCAGAAGGAGATATGGCTACGTTGTTGCAACTTGTTTCCGAAAACCAGGCAAGTAGTGGTCCATCACTCCACCTTCAGTACTTTGATGTAAGCTTTCAGGTTGACTTTGCCCTGGACTTGTCCCAGTCGCGAGCTGCTCGGAAAAAGATTGACTGGAATAGCAAGAGAGCAGGTACAGTCGTTCAACTCACACGAGGCGGTCTGCTCACTTACCAAATAGACGACGACGATATTGAGACCAGCATACGACTACGGTTTTCCCGTACCTCCGTTGTGGAACAGGGCGGCAACCAAGGTCAGCCCCCCGTGAGTTTGGTCGTCGAACCCGGCTCCAGCGCATTTGCACCAGAGGTGCACGGAAGAACGCTTGATGGGAGGGAAGCTTCTTGTACCTTCAAGACATCAACCGGGCTCATCAACTGTTCTGGATGTATCGACATCAACTTTACAAGATTTACATCCAGCCTCAGCCGGTCAGATCGTGCGCTTGCTTGTCGAGTCTTCGACCGTGCACGTAGCTTGAAGGAGACTGGACTCAGCAAAACGACATGTCTGGTATGTCTTTGACTTTCCTCGCCTCGAGTCAACTCACGATCTCTAGGGCTTGGAGGCTGGACCAGAACTACACATCCTTGGTCTTGTTCATAAGATGACATTAACATCCCCTCCTATATTGTTCTGGAGATACTGCAATGCTCCAATACTTGTAGCAGGGGACTACTGTGGCGCCTGGAGTGTAATTGTGTCCAACGAGCCGCTGACGCTCGTCACCCCCCGACGTTGGCTCGATCTCCGCGGCTACAGACTCGACGGCACATGGAGAGCAGCACTGCAAGCTGTAGTTGGTGTCATTTTCCTGCACCCGGGGACTAGCCAGGTGAGCTGTTCTGGCATACACCATTTGTGCCGTTAAATTCGTGCATCAGGCCGAACTGCGATGGCGTCTGCGAGCCGTGTACGATAGACAGGAGGTAATAGACCTTCTTTCATCGCTACAGGAGGATGGTGTTCTGGAGTGCCGGACGGATACAAGCATGGAAACCATCCAGATGTTGCCTGGATGGCTCAAGACGCTTGATGATGAGGAGACGATTTTCTGGTTCATTGCAAAAAATCACCACTGGTACCAAATTTGATGCTTTCACATCCTTGCTATTATCATTATCACGTTCGGCGTACCGTACGTATTGCATTTCACTACTCCGATACTACTAGTCCTGCAGAATGGGTAGAAGGAGTGTCGAGTTTTTCAAAGTATGATACAAGTTTTAAAATTCAGAAATTCAAACTCAAATAAAACAAATGGGTCTTCACTCAACTCCTCAGCCTTGATGAGCATGACAACAACTCTGTTGGAGCAGGCTATAGTGCGTAGGGAAAGCGGTGGCTTATGTCATATCCCGGACCCTCCGAGCGCAACCCCGAACCTCCACTTACAACTCCGGCACTCCGAGCGCAACTCCGCTTCGAAGAGAAGCGAACTCCGGTGTGTCCTCTATCGGAACGTAACTCCGGGTCTCCGGACCTCTAGGACTTTTA
>JBBPOI010000615.1:0-11363 GCA_038091355.1 Phylloboletellus chloephorus
ATCGACATCTGGGAGCATGTAAGCATCAAATACGATTGGTTTATTGCATCGCTTATTTTCTTTCATAGGCCTTCTACTTGCAGGTGAGTCCCAATGTGCACGAATGTAGCTCGTCTCAATTTTTTTTACCGTTTGCAAGTATCACAACATCAAGGCCGATGTAAGTCCGCCTGTTGTAGGAGGCGACTAGACCAGTCACTAATATGCGGATAGTACCTCGACGCAATTTGGAACGTCGTTAACTTCAAGGAAGCGGAGGAGAGGTTCTTGGACGCAACTAAATAGACTCTGAGATCGTAAAGTGTTGGTCGTCACTCGCTGTAACACGTTCATCGTCCAATGGTCGCTTTCTCACACGCGCCGCACCTGGTTCACCCTCTGACTTGCGTCCCCCTGGCAAGCTGCGAGGTTCCTTGGTCATCAGTAACCTCTGACCGTGATTGATGCTGCGCCGCTGCTCACCCCCTGTTTGGCCAACTGACACATTATGGACCAGGAGCTAGGCGAGGTAGCTCGGCGCAGACTGGACACTACGCCTGCGCTAAAGGCAAGACCAATCCGTCAGTCATCATACTCGTCTTCGGGCGATACTTGCCATATGTAGTCTACGATATGGTGTGTTTCAATCGCTCTTACTTCACGGCTGTGAAATGACACTCCAATACAATTTCAGGGTCACCCTCTGTGTCCAAAAAACTTGCTGCCAGCTGTTCGCGGCCGCACACACCCCACGTGTGGCGTTCAAGTTACCAATGCTCGCGGCCGCACAGATATGCCACGTGTGGCGTCAAGTTACCAACCGCCGATGGGGCATTGAATCGGGTCCCCTCGATCTCAGTGACGGCTAGGTCGCAAGCATTGCGGTCTTTGACGAAAACGATGCTCGTATGATTCCCCATGTGAATACCGAGTGAATGAGTCCCTTCAATCACTTCAAAGATTGCGACATGCGTCCGCTTTCAAAGTTGCCCGAACCAGGAAACTTGACGCAAATGCTTGATACGGTAGAGCGGATGATGGGATTGCCTTGAATGAATTACTTACTGCAAACCATATCGTCCGTAAGTTATGTGGAGATCCCTCACCCCCCCACATCAAAGCTGTGTGCGAACACATGGGCTTTAAACGCCGCAGCGATCGAGTTCCTGTGCGTAGACACTATGTGCCACCAATGTCCAATCAGTTGGATAGAACAAGGTTCTGTCATGATTTCCCTTCCTACACTATCATGACAGGGTCGCCGATCCCTCCTCCGACGTGCGTGTCCCCCCCCCAACACCGCTGGGCACATGTTAGTTACTTGTGATGAGTTGGTGACATGAACCGATGGCGCTTCCGTGCGGCGTGACGGATCCCTACGTCCTTCCTGGTCTGGATGGGAATCCGAGGGTCTCGATCACTTCCTGATCTAGTCTAATTCAGAGAACGGCTCATCATTCGAGACAGTAGGGGAGTTACGTGGAACATGTCCCGTTATGCGGACGGGAGCTTGAAAAAAATACGTTTGTGGCATAGCCATGCTCAGGCCGTGCTTCTGCGCACCCGTACGCTCAGAGAGACGAAACCATTAATTCCCCTCGGAAGGAAGACCGGGATGCTGGGGGAATTGCCACAAGGCTATCAAACACGTTTCGTGGGTGGATCTCCTTGTCGAGCGCGCATCAGCGGCAATTACGAACGAAATTAGCAAGAATGCGAAGAAACATCCAGGAGGAGCTGAACAGCTTTGTACTCAGGTGTTGCCATGATATTGCATCGTTTTCGACAGACTTGCGGCAGTCGACGACGGCTATCGTGAGATGTGTCACGTTACCGTACTCTTTGGGAGCGAACGGCTCCGATATATGCAAAGTAGCGTGAAGCTGAAGGGGCAGAGAACCCGGCCAGGGATGTGGCCACACAGCGAGCAGGTTCGATGTCTCATTGAGTACAGGGTTGTTCACCTGCTAGCTCCTACAGACGCGGAGCAATGCCATCGGAATTATGCCGGATACATTTGACGAAACGAGAGTTCTACCTTACTGTGCAATGTCTTTCGAGATTCAACGCGTGTCCGGGTACGTCGGACGGACGACCCTAGTGGTAGGCTCACTCACAATCCAACCCTGTTCGTCCTGGTGTGTTCGGAAGCGAATCGATGCGTAGGAAGGTAATCGGGTCGCGGATAAGCTGTTCCTGGCCGTAGGACGCAATTGAAAGAAGCTAGGGTGCTCCGGCTCTGGTGGAGTGGCAACGTGGTTCGTTTGTGCGGGGGATAGTTGCCTGAGGTGAATCGAGATCTTGCCATCAAGGGTCCTTGCATTCGAGAGACACGTAGAACATCCATAGTCGCGAGACTTTCCCTCGGCGAACAAGGGTGCCAGCGAGGACTGCAGCCAGCGTGAGCATCAAGCGCAAGAAACGTCATGACTTGACCGACCCACATCAAGAAACGAAATGAATCTCAAGCTCTTGTGAATTGCGACGGTCGTATCGGTTCGTCCAGCCGCTGCCGCATTGAATTAGGCTCGTGAGGACTTTGGCCAAGCCATTGGGGTAACCTAGACTGGACAAATGACATACAAAGAGGCACGAATGGGATGCCTGCCAAGAGCTCGCTATCCGGGTCGCAACTTTGAGCATCGCGGGATGGAGGGAAGAACGCTGCCAGCCACTTACACTAGATCGGAACCACCTACGTGTCAGGTGGGTGCGGGAATCGGCACATCACGTGTACGTCTAACAGAACAACTGCTGCTGTCATGTCAACTGCCACATATTTGGCCCTTGTTGCTCTTGATTCCGCCACTTCGTAGAAGCCAAAAATCCTGCAACCTTGGACGGTCCTAGTCGCCAATTGGAACGCGGGGCAGCAACGCAACGAAGCTCTTCGACCTGATAGCAAAATCATACCGCCGATTGGCCTGACAACGACACTGGCACTGGTGGATGAAATGAGATAATATTTACCCATACCGTTGTGGCAGGACTCACTGCCAAATTGTGCCAGTGCGCCCTATGTGCACCCCCTCGGTAACACGTTACATCGCAGCAACCTCGTGTGCTCGACTGCCGTACGTGTTCCCGCCGAGTGCGAAGCTCGTCAGCAACTTGGCCGTGGTCTGCGTCTTCGCATCACAGTCAGCACGTCCAACGGGTAAACTTGGGTTTCCGCCCACGGACTTTCGAAGACCCTCAGGAACGACTGCCCCATCAGACCAACGAAGATGGCTAATCTTATCAATTCCACCCAAATTGGACCCGGACGAGATCACTGCGATCTCGAATCGCAGGGTGGTGGTTCCGCGCCCATCCCCGCTTAGAGATTCCGTTGGGTCGTCGGCTCTTCCTGCATTCAGGGATAAGGTTTCAGGTTGCAAGTGTTCTCTTGAATCTAACCAACAGATGGCTACGTCAGCATGTTGTCTCCAAGCATAAATCCAATTGCTTGGCGAACGAACTACCGAGATGCACACACAACGCGGTGTCCTTGAGCCTTCTGCACGTGTAATATGTGTCGTGATGCTCAAGGTACTAGCGAACATGTCGGTGGGCGTTGTCTCCTCAAATTTAATTTGTGTCTTTTTATACCAATCTTTATTTGGGAAGGCCACCCTTCGGATTGCGCTGATATCACATTCCTCCCGGTCCGTTTTTGCATAAGAAGGGCCCGATTGAGTGCTACTCTCTCCCCCAGTGTAGCCCGACAGCATCTCTCAGCAGTCTGAGTTGTACATACTTCTCTCCTCATCTGTTCTTCTAGTTCGCCATGATCTTCGATTCTCTCCCCTCCCAGTTCTGTCTCAAAGATCTCTCCGCCATTACTGGCCGTGTATGTGAGCTGCGAGTCAATGCTCACCAAGCTGAGGCCGACCGCGAAGTTCGCGCTTGGTTTAATAGGTAGTGTCTAGTCCGGCTTTACTCTCGTGTTGCTCGCGCTGACCTCAGTGTGCAGGATAGGTTTGTACGATGACAGGAAGAAGTCCGAGTTCATCCACTACGGCAAATTCGATCTTTTTGCTGCGCTCAGCTTCCCCGATGCCGATCTTCAACACCTCATTACTGGTCTCATATTTTTCTTGTGGGCCTTCTCTGTACGTGCATAATGGGCCTGTCTGTCTTGCGCTGACCACTCCAAATTCAGACCGATGATTTGTCGGACGAGGGCGACCTTCGGTGCAAGCCTGATGCTGTTCAGGCCGGCCTCGATATTTCCATGAGCGTTCTCAGTGACCCAGATGGCCCTCGTCCAGAATATGCCTACGCTGCCATGTTGTACGAGTGGGTATTTCAGGCCACATCTGGATCTCGTGACGTAACTCAAAGAATGACTTTCAGCCTTCTCTCCCGCTTCCGCGAAACCTCTACCCCAGGCGCATACAAACGGTACACAGTTATTTCCGGACAATGATTCTCACCGTCTAACTTTTCTCTCTCAGCTTTGTCCGTGCTTTTGAAGCGTGGAGCGAGGCACAAGTCACACAGTCGCGAAACCGATCTCAAGACCGCATTCTATCTGTCGACGAGTTTATTTTCATGCGTCGCTCTACCATCGGCGGTGCGATGGTCGAAGGTTTGAGAATTTGTGCATGTTCTCGACAATCTATCGATTGACATGGCTTCTGCAGCTATGGTTGAATATTCGCTCGACTTGGACATCCCGGATGAGGTCTTCGAGAACCCCATCATCAAAGCTATGTCCGACGCCACTAATGACCTCATGACATGGCCCAATGTTTGTGTGCATTCGTGATTTGATGCGACGCGTTCTGATTCTCGTCTGTAAACAGGATCTTTGCTCTTTCAACGTGAGATCGCTCGGGTGTGATCTGCTTCGCGCGCTGATAAGCTTTTCATCGTTCAGAAAGAGCAGTCGGACGGCGACTACCAAAACTTGGTTTTCTGCATCATGAACGAACGAGACGTCGGTCTGCAAGCTGCAGTTGACGTCCTTACGGAGATGCTTGCCCAGCGAGTTGACGATTATGTGGAGATGAAAAGCCAGCTGCCGTCATTCGGGGCGGACGTGGATCGAGAGCTGGCGAGGTACTTGCACGCACTCGAGAACTTTGTTCAAGGGACTGTGTTGTGGTACTATCTGAGTCCAAGTAAGCGTTCCCTCGCCAAGGCTTACGACGCTGACTGTGTACTCGAAGGATACTTCCGGGGTGTTGATGTGACCAACCGGGAGAACCTAGTTGTTCCCATGTTTGAATCTGGGGCGTTTCTGACTTCGAGATTCGCCAGAAATGAATGAATACATCAATCCGCACCTACTGAAGCCCTCGCAGTCGTATCTTGTATATTCTGTAATGAACATGAACACCTGGATCATAGTTCCCTGTCATAATAAAACACGCTGTGCTTTCTTATCTATCCAACTATCCAACCTGGAGAGGGATTTCAAGGCCTTCCTGGTGCCTCCAGAGACGGGCCGCATGCCGGGGAATTGATCCGGGATATGACACGCTCGGGGTGTACAGGGTCTTGCGCAACTGCTGTCACTGAGGACCTGATCTGTCAACACGTACAAACACAGTACCTGGATAATCTGCCGCACCGTCACAAAAATGACAAACGTGGTTTCGGACCTGCATGGCACTACACACCCACACCATGTTCATACACCACGCGGCGCATTAAGCGACTCGGAATGTCCACAAAATATACCGCCTCATTTCGCCTATCACCAGCAGATCCGAGCCACTCACCCGTCCCAGTGGGCACCTCGAACAACTGTGGGGGACTTCTCCTGCGCTTTCGCCATCGTCGGTAGCTAGGGCCGTCAACGTGTGCTCGTGCTGTTACCCTCTTCCGAGGAATTCACGGAGCGTATTTTTTGCCATGTCTGTCACGGTCATGGCTTGCCTGCGCTTCAGGTACCGCAGGTCCGCACGTCGTGTCGTACTCTTGCACGTGCTGTTGTGCTTGTGTCCACCGTTTCAACTATCGTTTCAATAACCTGCGCTCCCGCGTCTTATGTCGTCGGCCCATTTCCGGGTCCAGGGAAGCTGCAGTACTACAATTTTCGCGTAGCATCTCTCTCACCTGACGCGTTCACATGACTCACCACAGCCACGTCCAGGCGTCCTCTCAGACGTAATGCAAGGCCGACGTGCCGTGGTGAGCTTCTTCGGCTTGCTCCTTCCATTGCGACCGCGTTTTACCTTCTGATTGCTTGCGAAGAAGCTGGGGCGCGCGGAGAGAACACCTTTCCTCGTGTTACGCCACAAGTTGATATCTTGTTTTTTTTGGACACGAAGAACCTCGAGCTTTCTGATCCGATTCTCATGGTACTCCAGTGGGACACACCTTCTACCGCGTCCACGTCGCCCCATCTCGGGGACAGTGCGCTGTTGCGGATCACTGAACAAGGGCCGAGTGGACGAGAGATCGCGTACCGCGGTATCCAACTGGAAGAAGCAATTAGCCCGACCCATTTACGGGACGCATTCCTACGAGAGGCGTTCCGTTGCCAGTTGTGTGTGGAAGCATCACGACGGACAACGTGGCCCTCGAAGCGACATATGTCAGGTCGAAAAATCGATCAGCGCTCGAACGAATAAGACATGGCGCTAGGTGGTAGGAAGGGCTGCTGCAGTTGGTCGCTGGCGTCTGGCTCGGTGTCATTCAGCAAGGGTAGATGGCAACCTAGATTGTAGATTTAGCAGGATGTCCCCTCGAGACGAGTGCCTTCTCGTCGCGACGCACGGGTGTGGCGCGTGTGAGCTGCTGAAGAAGATTCGGCGATCCAGTGGACTCTCCTTCGACGCATCGTACCATGAGACCAGAGTTCCGTCGACTCTTGATCCGAGTTCGTTGAGCTGTTTGTTCACGAGCAACGCGGACATTGTTCTCCGTGCCATCAACGTTCTCAAAGCCCTGATCCTTGGGCACCCGGACACCGTCGACTTCGACGCCTGTCCGTGGTGACCGCACCTGCTCGTGTCTTGGAGAGGGCGTGATTTCTTCGTTTTTATTTCCCTTTGCCCGCTTTCTTTGGGCGATGGTCCTCGGAACAGTGGCGACAGGAGGTTCTCCGGGACGGACGTTGACGTCGACGTCGTCGGAGATGGGCGGAGGGAAGACCCCGTCCTCGGGGAGAATCACGAAGGACGACAGCACGATGTTCTCCTCCGTCCCGTCGCTCCTCGCTCAAGTTATCGCCGCAACGACAGACCAAACATGTCAGATGGTTCAGGCTCAGAAGCCGAGCCGAGGCGGTTGATCGGTTCCCGAGTTGGTGCAACAGCTGCACAACCCGCGCCAACCCCGCAAATGTTACCTTCCTGCTGGCTCTTCGTTTGCCTGCGGCCATTTGGGTTCCTTTCGCTAGGGTCATGTTAGGGTGCTTGTATCGAGGAGTCCTGCCTTGTACACAAATGTTTCACTGAGGCGGAGCTCGACTGGGCTTCAGCTGCGGCTAGCATTCGAGGACCGGTTAGCCAGCCTGAGACAACACGTGATTTTTCCTCATTTAAAAAAAGGTTGGGGTTGCTGTGTTCGCACTTTCTGAACACGAACCAGCATCATGTCCACATTCAAGCGCAACTATTTTGGCAAAGGTTCCGTCGTCGTCCCCTCTGACGGCGACGGTGCTGTCCGTAGGCTGTCTATCACTGCGGACAGGCTGGTCACCATCCCATATGAGGGTGTCGAGGTCATTCCTGACATCATCTCTTACACCGCGCGTACACATGGGTCAAGGGAAGCGGTCGGGTGGCGAAATCTCATCAAGGTTCACGAGGATGAGAAGGAGGTCAAGAAGATAGTCGACGGCCAGCAGATCGCGGAGAAGAAAAAGTGGAGCTACTTTGAGCTGTCCGATTTCGAATTCATCTCCTTCCTCGACCTTCAGGAACGTATCTCGGAGGTGGCGCGTGGCCTGCTTCACCATGGGGTACAGAAAGACCACGTTTTCAACGTGTATGCGCAGACGAGGTGTGCCGTTTCCTGATCGCTGTCGTTGGCGGTGGCGTGCGCTCGGAGCGTGGGATGCCGACTGACGGTGTGTACAGCGCGAATTGGCAGCTCCTGTCGCATGCGTGCTCGACAATCTCTACCTCCGTCGCCACTGCTTACGATACCCTCGGAGAGGCTGGCCTCACCCACTCACTCAACGAGCCAGACTGTGTCGGTGTCTTCACCAACGCTCACCTCCTTCCCATCCTGGCACGTGTCGTGAAGGATACGCCGTCCGTCAGACTGATCGTCTACGACGGGGAGCCCCAGTCAACGTTGCTAGAACGCATTCGGGGCGTCCGCGAGAACATCACGGTCGTTTCTATCGACGAACTGCGTGAGACAGGCAAGACCCAACCCCTCGACATTCTGGCAGCGAGGAAGCCCACGCCGGATGACGTCGCCCTCATTATGTACACGAGCGGCACCACGGGCGCGCCCAAGGGTGTCGTCCTTACGCATGGAAATGTAGTTGCTTCCATCGCCGGTGTCTACCACCTCCTCGGTCATCACCTGCGTTCTGATGACTCGTTCCTTGCCTACTTGCCACTCGCCCACATTTTGGAGTATGTGGTCGAATTGACGATGTTGTTATTCGGCGTGAAGACGGGATACGGGGGTGTCAAGACCCTGACAGATGCCTCCGTTCGTAACTGCAAGGGGGACATTGCCACCTTACGCCCTACAATTCTCGTCGGAGTTCCTCAAGTTTGGGAGACGATTCGCAAAGGTATCCTCGCGAACATCAATGCGAGTAGTCTGAAGAGGAGAGTAGTCAATGGCTCGATCGCTGTGAAGAAGGCCCAGGTACCCGGTTTGTCCCAGCTTGCGGATGCAACTGTGCTCCACAGCGTCAGAGGGTTCTTTGGAGGACGTCTCCGGTTTGCACTGAGTGGTGGCGCAGCCTTGAGCAAGCAAACTCAGGAATTCCTGTCTGTGGCGTTGGTGACGTTACTTCAAGGCAAGTTGTTTGCCTGCTTATTTAAACGTACAGACTTGAACGGGAGAACTGTAGGTTACGGGATGACGGAATCGTGTGCCATGTGTGCTGTTTTACCTCCCGAACTGATGCAGTATGGCTCCGTTGGACTTCCCGTTGCTTGCATCGAAATCAAGTTGCTTGATGTCCCGGATGCGGGATACAATGCTACTGGGAACCCTCCTCAGGGCGAGGTCTGTATCAGGGGTCCTGCGGTGACGAAGGGATACTACAAGCGGCCCGATCTGAACGAAGACGAGACGATCTTTACTAAAGATGGGTGGCTGAGAACCGGGGACGTCGGGCAGTGGAACCCAGACGGTACTTTGAGTCTGATTGATCGGTGAGTGTGGTTAAGCGTTACGGAGACGCGGTTTCCATAATGTGTGCACCCGTCAGGATAAAGAACCTTGTGAAGCTCCAGGGTGGAGAGGTACGTGCGTCATGGGACGTATCACCGTGCCTGCTTCTGAAGATCTGTGCAGTATATCGCGCTGGAACGCTTGGAAGCGACGTACAAGTCGTGCAGTCTGGTATCAAATATTTGCGTCCTTGCGTCCCCCGATGCGAAGCAGCCCATGGCCGTTATCGTTCCCCACGAGCTGAATTTGCGGCATATGCTCGAGGCGCGACAGCTGCCCAACGTCGATGCGTCTGCGCACCTGTCCGAGTTGTGCCACAACGAGGCGGTGCAAGACCTCGTGCTGAAGGAGTCTAATGCCGTAGGGAAGAAGAACGATTTCAAGTCGATAGAGGTTCTGGAAGCGGTGATTTTGACGGCAGTTGAATGGACACCCGAGAACGGACTGGTCACCGCTGCGCAGAAGGTGCAGCGCTCCAAGATCTCGAAGCACTTTGAAGAGGAGATCCAGGTGAGCGTCGGATTTCGGTTCTCGTTTTTTTTTTTTCAAGGTTGCCGCGGGTTAGGGACTGACGAGAGGTGGCAGGGTATTTACAAGAAACTGACGACTGCTTCATGTTAAAGCGTGTGGGATGCATGGCGTATACCATCCTGAATTGTGTTGCGAGTAGAGTGTAGGACGTGGGTACAGTTTGGGTTATGTCGACTGGTATTTGCCTTCGGGCATGGGAGAGCCGGGGTCCGGAGGCGATGTGTGATTACATAATGCTTATGATCCCATTGGCATGGCCAGCTGCCGAAAGGACTGCGGCTGCTCGAAGGGCGTCGACTTTCTCTCGCCTTCCTCGTCTTCCACTACTACGACCCTTCTTTGTTTTATTCCTTTACCATCCCTGTAATTCATCGTCTGGACTGCCCCAGCGCAGTGCCAACTCGTCCGTGTCTCTCAGCCGCCGTTACAGCCATAGCTGCAAACGCCCATTCTAATGTCGACTCAAAACCCGGTGCGTGTGCGCGGTGGGGTGGGGGCGTTGGGCAAGTGGCTTAGGCGCTCTGGCCTAGATTCGGAGGAAGCTGGTCATCGTCGGTGACGGCAAGTATCTCTTCCTCGTCTCCTTGGCTGGGTTTTCGGCTGAATTCCGGGCGGGTTAGGTGCGTGCGGCAAGACGTCGCTACTGTGTTCGTTTGCGCTCGGGGAGTTCCCCAAGGAATACGTGCGTGCGCTTTCGCGACGCGCGTGGCAATCTAGCTGACTGCGCCCACATGTCCTTTGACTCCCGTACCCTACCCCCGCCGATGCACAGCAACCGAGTAAGCTTTTCTCTTCATTTTCGTTTTTCTTCCTTGCTAGGAAGGCCACGCCCAAACCGAACGTGCGCTGAAACTTTGAACCCGGTTAGCCATCTTTGAGAATTATGTCGCGGAGATCAGGTTGGATGGTAAACCTGTGCAGCTGGCGCTGTGGGACACTGCGTGCGTACCTGTCCGTGTCGGTGTCACCTCCGCTGACGCCCACGCCTCTTCTCCCGCGCAGTGGACAGGAAGAGTACGAAGTAGGTGTCGGGGACGTGGGCGACCGCCGCGGATCTGAATCTTTTTTTTTTTTTCTTTTTTTTGCGTTCCTAGCGCCTACGACCGCTTTCCTACTCCAAATCGCACGTCATCTTGATCGCGTTCGCCATCGACACCCCGGACTCGCTCGAGAACGTCTCAGTCAAAGTACGGCGACGTTTCTCGTTCGTCCGTTGAGTTGACTTTGGTTCGCTGACCCCCCCCCCCCCTCCTGTTCCTCTCCGCCGCAGTGGATCGAGGAAGTCCGCAGCATATGCGGGCCGACGATCCCGATCCTGCTCGTCGGGTGCAAAGCGGACCTGCGTCCGCCGCCGGGGTCGCCCGACGTTGGCAAGTATGTGTCGCGCGCGGAGGCGGAGCGGGTGGCGAGCGAGATCGGGGCGCGGGCGTACAAGGAGTGTTCGGCGCTGAAGATCGAGGGCGTCGACGACGTGTTCGAGGCGGCGACGCGCGCGAGCATGTTGATGCGGGAGGGCGTGCCGTCGTCGTCGCACCACCGGAGGAAGAGCA
>JBBPOI010000616.1:0-11348 GCA_038091355.1 Phylloboletellus chloephorus
ATCAGCGTTACCGAGCGAGCGATTGCGACGACGATGAATCCAGAGACACTGCCAAATCCCGATTTGGCAGAATTTCAAACTGAGATTTCGGAGTCTCATTCGAACTGGGGTACGTACGCTCCTAGCCGACACAGTAGCCGATAATAATCATTGAATCCCAGCTCTTCTAGCCGATAATAATCATTGATTATTCCTTGTTAACCAAAGTACCGAACTGGCTCTGAGACATGAAGGTTCAAGCTCCGAGTGTTCGGCTGGCTGGCCAATGATACTACCATCATTCTGAGTTTGACTGAGTCTCAACCGTATACTCACAGCCGATGTTATAGCCGATACTAGCCGACGTTATAGCCGATGTAGCAGACGTTATAGCCGACATAGCAGCAGCATATTGGAGTTACCGAACTGGCTCTTACGCCATGTATGATAGTAGTAAAGAACACGCCACCGATAAGAATTGGCCCAAATATAAAACGAAAGCACGGCTTCAGTGATGCCACTGTGACTAACAGCAAGTCGACTCCAGCCACGTCTGAGGCGAACTTGGGGAGGGAGCACGCACTATCAGAGCCCCCAATGTGATTTGAAGGGATTGGTTCGCCATATTTGACGCCGCTCACCCACACTCGGGACATCCAGAGGGTCGTCAATCGTGCTGTTTGGCAACTGCTCAGGCACAATAAGCATTGTGACTCACCTCGGTTCTCCTAGTACCACCGGCGTTTCAGTCCAAACGTTTCAGAGCGCAGACACGTTGCGTAGGAATGCATTTAACAATGGACATTCAGCTTCGGTGTGTCCAGGCACCTCAACCAGCAGGCTGTCCATATGACCAAGTGCCATCGAGTGCTCGAACGATAGGTCCCCACTTGCCCTGCGTTCATCGACACTTGTCCAAGTTTGAGATGAGCACACCCGAAGGCATCCGCCAACAGAGTCATAGGCGCTGGAGCTACTGGATTAATCGCCGGGTGCACCCTCGTGCAGGATGGATTTCAAGACAACTATTGACGCGCGACAGTCTGCTGGAGACGTGTGGACCAAAGGGCGTGTCGGTGTTTCGATCAACAAGTAAGTCTCAGGACATTTATTGTCCTGTCCGACGAGCGTGTTGTTTTCCAGCGTGCGTGGGGTGTTCAGATTCTCTCCTTTAGCATTTCCGGGTCCCGAATTGAAGCCTTTCTGGCTTACGGAGAGTACGTTTCTCACTCAAAATCCGAATCGGCGGCTCTGCTTGGGATGTCGAAGTTCTGAATATCGAGGTAGACAACAACGTCGCCAGAACACAAAGTAAGCTACATGCTCAGAGCGAATATTGTCATCCTCGGACCGGCTTTACTTCGTCATGGACAGACATTTCTGTACCACAATAGCCTCATGACCGGCCGCAGAGAAGACCTACGTACTCTCCTTTTGAAGGGCGTCGATGGATGGAAATATTACAAGACACTTGTTTCACCTCCGCCGTCGATCTATCGTAGCCTCCCCGCCAAAAATATCACAGACTTTGCGATCAATGGTGGGTGGTAAGCAGCACAAACAGGTCTCCCTCGCCAATCTCATGGCCGCCACATCATGCGCAGTTCACTACCAACAATGGATACGGATCCGAGGTGACCACGCACCGGATATCTACTTCCTCGAGGACAAGATACGCTTGTCCTCGACCGTCGAGCACGCGCTCGCGGAGACGAGGAGAACGCGGCCTGGATGCGGAAACAACTCCCGGACTGCCACGGGTCGATAAGGGCTACAGCGGTTGCCTCGCATTTTGGTGTGAGTACGACGACGTGCACCCCCACTGAACTGATTGACCGGCCGTTCAAGGTCATCTTGCCTGCTGAAATAGCGACCCTGAGAGACGGGCCACGCACGAGGGCGCACGGGGTAGCGATTCCTAAGGAAATGGACTTGACCCACAGCGACCGACGGATGTGCTTGGTGTTATGTAGGTAGGGAAGGACTACTCATTCCTGCAAGAAGCGTAGATGCATGTCGTACATTGCGGTCAAATAGCGAAGTTTGTTCGGTGTCGAACCGACGCTCTCCTGGATTCGCGGTCCCCCCTCGCCGCCTACGAGCATGCAGCGTCTAGAACTTCCCATTCCCACCCCTCTAGTGTCTTGCTCGCCTCCTCACGCAACACCTCAAACGCCCGCCGGATGTGCACCTCCTCCGTGCGCTCCGCCCCGACGGCGCAGCGGACGCAGATCATCCCATTCAGATCGGTCTGCGTAAGTGCGATATCGGGACGCGCTGACAAACGCGCGTAGAACGCCCGGTTGAGCGCGTTCATCTGCGCGAGGGTGCGCGTCTCCGAAGTGGGGGGCTCGAGCCGGAATACGCTCAGTGAGAGGCAGGGCAGCGTGACGAGCCGGAAGTGAGCGGATTGCTTGATGAGAGACACAAACGTGTTGCTAAGCTGTATCGTCTGCACATATCATTTAGAGAAGGGGGGACACGGCCAGACGGATGTGATGACTCACCTGTCGAATGTAGCGCTGGAAGCCCTCTACGCCGAAGGACCGCAGGACGAACCACAGCTTGAGCGAGCGGAAACGCCGCCCGAGGCCCAAATGCCAGTTGCGATAGTCGATCACGGTGCCTGAACGGCCAACCATTGACACTGATATCGAGAACCATCAGAGGACGAATCCGAGCATGACACACCTGCATCGGCGTGCGTAGATCGCAGAAACTCGGGCGTCACTTCCAACGCATCCGTCAAGTTTCTGCGATCCCTCACCCATAGCATTGAGCAGTCAAAGTTGACTAGGCCCCACTACGAATGGGCGTTGGATCAGGTTCCTTTCGCAAGTATGTACGAACTGAGAAGAAGACATGCCTTGTGGAAGTTCGTGCAGAACGAGTCTGCATACTTGTTGATATTATCGAGCAGGCAGAGTTCTCTGTATTCCGGACACGCCATAGACAATCCTGCCCATGCAGCGTCTACATGGAGCCACAACGACCGCGTGGCGGCGACTATCCTCCACGACTCAAGAGGCATCCTACTTAGAAAATGGTGGACTGCTCACTAATTTCGCCGAGTTCTCCGATTTGATCAATAGCACCCGAGGAAGTCGTGCCAACAGTTGCGACTGCAAGGTGTCCGGGTCAAGTCAAACAAACTAAATGACAGTTTGTATGAAACGTTGCATACTGAGAATGAATGGATGCAGGCCTGCGAGCGCGTCTCCTTCAAGCGCATGCTTTAACGTGTTGCCACGAAGAGCATAGTTGTCCTCTGCCGTGACCTCGAGCGCGCGGACGTTCAAACCCAGTATAAGCCCCGCCTTTTTCCCCAATGAGTGCGTCTGCGTGGTGGTATACAGCACGAGTTTCTCTGCGGGGACTTTTGGGTGCTGGCTCAAATACCGCGACCGTGCGGCCACAGAGGCTACGAGGGCCGAATCAGATGCGGTCGTCTATGTATATACGCGACGTTACGATTCAAAAAAGGGGAAAGGACGTCGAAGCTGACCTGGATGACACCGCCTCCGACCTCGGACGTATTGTGGAACGTGGCATCGAGGCCGAACATCCTGGCCGCCCAATCTGTCACCACCATTTCGAGCTCCGTGCACGCTGGGCTGACGGACCACTTCAAGTGGGGACACCAGATCGACGGTACGCTACGGTTGAGCACGGCGGACTTTCGACTCGACATGACTCGGCGTGCTCACATTGAATCCGGGGTTATTTCCGATACCGTTCGCGTAAAGGTCGCCGAGGATGGCTTCGAAGGTGCTGGCGGTGGGAAAGTAGGCGAAAAAGTATGGGTGTTGCCAGTGCATCAGACCTGTTGATCCCGGGGATCGTGTCAGCGTTTAACCTTGAAGGTCGGAACGGAAGGCTATAGCGTGGATGCGCACCGGGGATGATGAGCTTGTGGTAGTCTTGTGAGATCTGGTCGAAGTCCTCGCCAGTCTGGGGAGCTGCCACTGTGGCAATCGTGAATTTGAATAGCACCGACAGGCCTAGTATGTCGACATGGAGACGTACGAGGAAGAGCTCGCCTGAGGTATCCAGGCTGTACCTCGAATGTGACAGGCCTGTCGTGGAGGGAGGAATAGTAGTCACATATCTGATCGATCGCCTGATAACCTGCACGGCGAAACCTTCAAGTACAACCAGGTCAGAGTTCCCGAGTGTTCAGGTCCGGGTCATTGACTTACTGTTCGATGTCCATGTCGAAGTTCAAGACACTCGGGAATTGAAGCTTGACTGTCTGAAGATGGACCTGGATCGGTTTACGACTGCGCAGAGTGGGAAGCCTGTCAATCTAAATTCTGAATGATGCACTCTGCGACACACGTGCAGTAGACCTCGCTTTTTTTTCCTGCCCCGTTTTTTGGGAGCAAGACCTGGAGGGCGAGATCTTACATTGGGCTCCAGGAAGAACATGGAGGACTACAAACGGAGAATCGCAGTCGAGGGATACTGATTGATCGCCTTTTCGTTCTCGAGTATATTTCTCTATGCCAGTGAGGGCGGCAAGCAACGGCGGTATGGACGGTAGGAGGTCGAGGGACAGCAGGTGTCCAGTTCTCGTGCCGTCCTACTAGTAATCATCGTCCATTCTCAAATGCGACGTTCGTCGTGGGTGGACAGTGCAAACAACTCCTCGACAACGGTTGTCCGACCTCCTAGCACCAGACGAGTTCAGGATGTCCGCTGGACCGTTCTCCCACGCGCTGGACTCCTTGTCGACGGGATTGGTGAGTCGTCGCACACATGACGCGGACGTTGACACGGCTGCTGGCGTACACACGTGCGTGGACGTGCGTAAGAATGAAGTTTTCGTGCAGTTACTGAGCTCGCTGGAAGTCTCCCAGGCGTCGAATGAAGGCGCTCTTCGGTCATCAGATGCGCTCATCAACTGGCTCACCCCGACACGACTCGGTTTGGCCAACTGCAGCTGGATTATTACTGGACCACGATCTCCGTTTCTCTGTCCATGCTGAGATGACGGATAGCCTCGTGAGGTCCTTGTCCTTCTCATATGTGAACATCCGATTCGATATCACCCCTCGCGAGATCATGCTTCCAACAAAATGCGGGGAGACTGGTGCCCTCCTAGCATATAGACTGCCCGCGGTACTGACGGTCAGAGATCCGCTTACATTGAACTTGTCGCTCATAGCAGTGGTACGTACTGGTGCCTAGACATGAGAACAAGAGTATAACGGTGGACGAAGAGTGTGAGAGCAAGAACATGCTGAGATAAGCGAGATGCAAAGGTAGATAAAGGCCGAGTGAACAAGACGAGTACCTCTTTTTTTCAAAGTGTACACAGCAGAGACCTTGGCTCGCCGGTGAGTTTGCTAGTGGATCTGCTGGCGAGGAGGTGCTGGGCAACGCGTAGGGCGACGACGTCAAGTTGGGCTGCGGCGAAGAGCACGGTGTCCTGACCATGTGCACCCCAACCAATCGGAGTGCGAGCGTGCGTAGACAGGACCAGGCCAGGTCACTCTCCTCTCCCATCCACTCCCCCATCGATCTCTGCCCACTCCACGATGCGTGAGCGATGTCTTCCCCTCCAGCGACTCCCGCCACTCTGATAGCGTCCTGCAGGTCTCATCATCCGCGACGATCCCTCCGCCGTCGGCGACTACATCGCTACCTACATCGCAAAGCGGTCCGCCCTGTTTCGCATCTCACCGCACCCCTCACTCACCCCTCCTCAGCATCAACGATTTCGCCCCCTCCGCCGACAAGCCATTCGTGCTCGGTCTCCCCACCGGATCGTCCCCCATCCCAACCTACAAGGCTCTCATCAAGTTCGTCAAGGAGGGCAAGCTGTCGTGCGTCCTTTCTTCATTCCATTTCTCCACATCGATAACGTGAGCGCCAGCTTCAAACATGTCGTCACCTTCAACATGGATGAGTATGTCGGCCTCCCAAGAGACCACTCCGAGTCCTACCACACGTTCATGTTCCGCGAGTTCTTCTCCCATAGTGCGTCATCCTGGTTCGTCTACAATAGCCTGCTCACCCCTCTCATCCAAAGTCGACATCCCCCCCTCCCAAGTGCATATCCTCAATGGGGACACACCCGACCTCATCGCAGAATGTAACGCATACGAGGTAGCCATAAAGTCGTACGGCGGCATCGAGCTCTTCCTCGGTGGTATCGGCGAGGACGGTCACATCGCCTTCAACGAGCCCGGTACGTCTCTGCCATGGCTTGCCATGTATTGTAAGATTATCTCATCGTATCATCCACGCAGGCTCCTCCCTTGCATCCCGCACACGCATCAAAACCCTCGCATACGATACCATTCTCGCAAATGCCCGCTTCTTCGACAACGACATCTCAAAGGTCCCCAGAATGGCGCTGACCGTCGGCGTCGCCACCGTCCTCGAGTCCCGCGAGATCGTCGTCGTCGTCACAGGTCAGCGGAAGAGTCTCGCCCTCAGCAAGGCTATCGGTGAGTCCTCCGCTAACGTCTACCGGGTCGTTTGTCCTTGTGTCGCGCTGACATACCGCAACCTCGTCCGTGTTGGTTCTTAGAGGAGGGTGTGAACCATTTGGTGGGCACTCCTCTGCTTGTACGCCCGTTCGGACGCTCACTGTGTATCGACGACAGTGGACACTCTCGGCACTGCAGCTCCACCCCTGGGCATTGATCGTCGTCGACGAAGACGCGACTGCCGGTGCGTTGTCGTCTTCCCCATCTCGCACCGCGTGTGACGAGCTGACACACGTCCGGCAGAACTCCACGTCAAGACAGTGAAATACTTCAAGTCGATCGAGTACGTCCAAGAGCAGGTCGAGAAGACACAAAAGGAGCTGCAGAAGAAGGGCGAGGAAGGCATGCAGGTCGGGAGTATGGAGTGACTCGGGGCGTGCTCGATGATGTGCTTGTGGCTGGACATGGGGCAAGCAGCTTCTTGGAGTCGTGGCGTATCACGGTGTATGGCATGTTGAGCATATGCAGTATTGTGTCTTTATTAGAGCCAGCCCTGCGATGTATGCCCTGCCCCTTGCTAGACATTACAGACGGGTTGTATCATACTTTGTATGTACCGAGTATTGTGACTGGCTTGATAGATATTCTTGACTGGACGACGTTAGTGACTCCCAGAAAAAAAGTGACTGCAACACCTCTGATTATCCCTGTCGGTTACTAGTAAGCCTTTGCCAGCTCGTCAGGCACTGATAGTGGCTCTCGAAAGGCTCGAGTGCAACCCAATCTTTTGTTATGATCAAGAAAGGAGGTGGCAGTGGGCTCGATTCAGGTCACGAGGAGTAAGTTGTGAGATTCGAGGTTTCGCTTGCACGTCAAGGACAACACTTTCCTCAAGTGGACTCGTACAGCAATGGAATCACTCTGAGCGCCACGAAGCCCTGGAACGATACACGTATTCCGGAAAACGGCAGGTTTCATGCAAATGGAGGCTTGACATGATCAATGGACGTGATCTGGGGGTTCCAGATGCGACGCACGAGTGCCGAGGGGATGCGACAGCACCTGTATGTACGCCCATCAGAACTTGGATGATGAGGTACTTTGTTGGCTTGTTGTATGGGCTGGGCCTGTCGTTCTTCAACTCTAACTGGCAGATCCACACGTTTCGTTTTGAAACCGTCAACATCCCTCGACTATCTGGACCAAACCTGCCTCTCTGTTCACGCTCACTGATCTGGAATGATGGATAACTTCTCGAGGTGATCTTCCAATTCGATATCCCTGGAATATCGCCCTTGGCGAGATCATGCTCCCAAACAAAGCCCGACGAGACCAGGAGCCCTCAGCATTATTCCCTCCGCAGACTCGTTCATGTCCATCGTATGGTAGATTCGAAGATTGGGCGTGAATTGGACCTGAAGCGTCGAGTTGACCCTATGGTGTTCATGCGTTGAATACATGGAACGAAGAGCAGGTTTGAAAACTGACCCGATTTCGCCAAAGTGAAGAATAGGATCAGGGATTATGAGGACGGATGGGTCACCTTGATCTGTTTCGGCTTGATTTCATAAATCACACGAAAGGATGGAAAAAAGTCACGCACGACGCAAGGAGCCAGTTGTTGCACAGCCTGCGATTGGTTCGGCTGCGGTCATCACAAAGAGTCCAACCAAGGCACGTACAGAGCGAAACATTCTACGGTTTCTTGTTCGTATTCTTCGCCGCGATGACGTCGTCCACGATCGGCTTTGGGACCTGCGAGCCAAATTCATTGGCTCTGACACGGAGGACAAGATGGTGTTTAATTGCGAGACTTACAGTCCAATTGTAACCGCTAAGACCATCACCTGTAAAGTCGGAGATCTGCCTGTACTGTGCAGCACGTTGGATTAGCACATCGGAGCGAAAGGAATAGCACAGGGTGGAACAAGTGAGCATGCGCGGTCCACAGGAAACATTCACTTTAGGTTTCGTGGAAGATGTGTCTGCCTACAGTTATCAGTTCCCGCGAGTTGATTGTAACTTTGCAACCCTAATGCAGGTCAGCTTGACTGGACAATAGTGTCGATACATGGTCAGCCATGAGATGTGCTGCGAATCGAACGTGAACAGCAAGTACAAGATTCACACTAGCATACACGTTTTCTTGAAACTGATGAGCGTTGAGTTGTGAGGTAATTACATTTGTAGGCAAGATTTGGGATCAAAACATGGAGTCTACATGCGGCACGTGATGAGAAGCAAGCACGCCATAGCACGCCATCGAGCAGAGGGAATATAAGACATGAGCTCGGTGTGCTGCAACGATTTGTCCCTGCTCCCATTCCAGGATGTCTTGTTGCGCAGACACCGACACCCCATGGCGTTCAGTGCCAACGGGTTCGCTGTTGTCGACAGTGTCTTCTTCTGGTTCAAGATTCGCAGGCCATGCTCTAATCTCCCCCGGTCGCTGCTCGCATGATCAACGTCGTTGCGCAGGGCTCCCTCAGCACCCTCACGGTGTACACCGCGTGTTTGGTTGCCATCGCCTATTCGGACTCCGCTAGTCCGCAGTTCCTCGTCTGATCCGACGCGTGCTGCTCATTGGCTTGCGCTCTCTTGTTACGCACCGTTTACGCGCCTCTGTGAGTCTGTTTTTGTCAGTTGGCCCCGTCCCTTTCCACTTGGCGATTGTTTGCCTTATCTCAAGTCCCGTCTCGCCCGGCCACCGGTCTCGTGACGGACGTTGGGCGGTTTTATTCGGATCTTCGTTCAATCGATCTGTACGTGTTTGTATATCTCCCCACCGTATAAATTTGCGTTTCCACCACCAACCGGCTCGTCAAGTCGAGCATGTCTGTATCCTCTCACACCTCACCCTCTTACAACTCCGGTTCTTCCGACACTGGGCGCTCGGGCACCAGCACCCCATCCTCTGAATTCCTGCCCTCTAAGCTGTATCTCCTCCCACCCCTCTTTATCGACGGCGTCCGTCTCAAGGCGTTTGTGTCGAACCTCCAGAACGGCTACGGCGACAAGATTCTCTTGTCCGTCGCGCACGAAGCCCCGTTTCATGTAAAAGACGTCAACGAAGCATTGGCTAGGCTTGGTGCGGCCGTTCCTGATGCTCGCACGGCGGACAAGCAGTGGGCAAAGGTGCCGGAAGGTAAAAGCGTAGGGTCATTCCCTTGTCGTTCTTGCCTCAACACTCTTTGAATGCAGGAGGACACTTTTATTTCGTCGACGATGCATCTGCCCAGCTTGCGGAGGCGTCGTCAGTGGACGAGTTCCTCCAGTCGCACGATAAGCAAGTGGCTCTGGTACGTGTCGTATGGTGGACGGCAGAGTGTCGAGGTTGAACGTTGATCCCCCCCCCCCCCTCCCAAAGACAACGCCCGCAGAAGCGTTGAACGTCTTTTCCTCGAGCGGTCTTCGCGTCGTCTTCTCTGTCTCTTCTGGTACCGATATCATTTCCTCGCCCACACTGGGAGGGGGTCCCACCACCCTCTACCTCCTCGAGCGCCCTCAAGTCTCCTTCTCCCCACTGCCCTCACATGCCCCCTTCGGCGTACCCTCGCTAGATGACTGGCGCGCACTCTGGGCGGCGTGGGATCTGGTGACGCTCGATATGATCCCCCCCGAGATGCTCCACCAGAAGCCAATCGATTTAAGGCACAAGTGTCTGTTTTACATCGGACATATTCCGACGTGAGTCCACGCCGCGAGCTCCATGACTGGTGGGAACGTGACGCTCGCGCGCGTGCAGGTTCTTGGACATGCTGATGAGCAAAGCGTTGGGCGAGCCAAATACAGAGCCCAAGCATTTCACGCTGATATTCGAGGTGGGTCGTATGGTAAACCACTATCCAAAGGCTGACTCTTTTCTTGGCTACGTAGCGTGGTATCGATCCCCACGTGGATGATCCTGAACACTGTCACGTAGGTTCCCCCTCGTACTTCTACGATCGCGTATGGCCGATCGCTGACGTTGACGCAGCGCCACTCCGAAGTCCCCAACAAGGACGAAGACTGGCCCACCCTCGGAAGCATCCTCGCCTTCCGCGATCGCGTGCGAGCGCGTCTGATACGGCTGTACGAGGAGGTCGAGGCAGGCCAGCGCACGCTCGATAGGCACGTCGGCAGGATGTTGGCGATGACGCTCGAGCACGAGGGGTGGCACGTCGAGGTGCGTACCAACTTCCTCTTTCCTTTCCTCCCGCACGCCTTTTTTTTTTTTTTTCGTTGTTCATTGTCAATCGGCTTCTTTCTCGGAACTGCGCGCTGATATGGACGTGCCTGCCAGACGCTGCTGTACATGCTCATCCAGCGCGCAGGTACGGGGACGCTCCCGCCCACCGGCTTCCTGTCTCCGCCCTGGTCCGCTCTTGCAGTAGCGTGGGACGCGACCATTCGCATGCCGAGCTCGCCCACTGTCACCGTCGGGCCCTCTACAATCGTGTTGGGCCACGACGACCGCGAGGGGGATGACCTCAAGCCAGAGGTCACCCATCAAGTGGACGGACACGAGTTTGGGTGGGACAACGAGAGTCCCGCTAGGCGGGTGGAGGTAAGAAGGGTGCGGATGGAGTGGAGGCCTGTCACGAACGGAGAATATCTCGCGTTTTGGAACGCAGGTGGGGAGACGCGGGTGGGGTTCCCGTCAAGTTGGATAGCGAGCAAGGAGGGGATCAAGGTCCGCTTTTTTTTGCCTGTCCTATGGTTGCGCCGTTGCGGCAGGCTCCTCTGACCGCGGCACGGCTAGGTTCGCACGCTATACGGAGCGGTGCCGATGGAGGTGGCAAAGCACTGGCCAGTGCTGACCTCGTACGACGGTCTGCTGGAATACGCCAAATCCAAGGGCGGCCGACTCCCGACAGAACCTGAGCTACGGCTGTTCCTCGACACGTACGACGTTGGCCATGCTGGCGGTGCGAACGTCGGGTTCCGGCACTG
>JBBPOI010000617.1:0-11340 GCA_038091355.1 Phylloboletellus chloephorus
TCGACAGAGCCGCTGACTGTGAGGACACGCTCGTGGACGCCAGGGATGACCTTGCTGACACCGGCCCTGACGCCGGTCTGCTCCCTGAGATCTGCGACGTTTTTCCCGGCCTTCCCGATGATGACGCCGGCCTCTTTCGTGGTTACGAGGGCGCGGAGGGTGAGGACGTCGTGGGCGGAGGAGGGCGACGGGGAGCGGGATGCTGCGGGGGATGCTGTGGGGGGTGAGCAAGTGGGGGCGCCTAGGAGAAGAAAGGGCGTGCCTGTGTTTTGATGGGCTGGGTGTTCTGCGGACATGGTGTGGACGCTGTCGGGGACGACGAGGAGCGATGGCGGGGGCGGTCCAACGTTGTTGGATGGTGGGTGACTCAGACAATCCCGCGCCTCCACAACGCGCGTGCGCCACCGACGGCACAGCCACTGCTCATAAAACCACCCGCATAGTTACATGCACCGTCTTACAATCACATCCGACAACTAGAACCCGTACTCGGCCAGCTGCTCAAACGACGGCGATGCGTTGCCGACTGCTTTTTGGCGCAGCTTCAGCGCTGCAATCTGTCACACAGCGTAAACGTGCTGCCCATACACAGCCGTCCCCGCGCCACGCACCTTGCGCTCGTGGAATGCTTGTGCTTTGATCTTCCTCTTCTCCTCGAGGCGATCAACGACGTCCTTGTAGCCCCACCCAACCTCATGCGACAGACGCTAAACAGTCGTCATATCAATGCGCGCCCGTGTCAATCCATCGTCTCCCATACCTTGACAGTGCAGTATTTCCGTCCAGGCTTCAACCGCAGCACCCGCAGAGCCTCTGGGACGACCATCCGCTTCTTGCGGTCGTAGGGTGGAGGAACGCCCTCGAAGAGCTTCAAACGCTCCAGCGCAGCAGCACCGCGGGCAGTCTTGTGGGGCACCATGCCGCGGATTGCGCGGAAAAGAATTTTCGAGGGAGCGCGGTGGTGGAAAGGGCCAGACTTCTTGGGATTGACAATGTGACGTTTGTGGAGGAAGTTGTGGTAGCGAAGCTGCGAGGGTGAGATATGCTTTGGACTCGGTGGTCAGGGGGATGTATCATCATACCTTGTTGCGGAAGAAACTGCCCGAGATGTTGATCTCCTCGCATCTCACGACGACAATCTTCTGGCCGGATAGAATCTGCTTGGAGATGATGGAGGCTAATCGACCAAGGAGGTGGCCCTTGCCATCAATGACGATGGGTGTCGACGAGAAAGTGGCCATGACAAAGTCTGTATCGGACGGGCGCGCATGCTCAGTTCGAGCGCGCAAGAAAGGAGTGTATGCGCACTCGCCTGCGGTGTTCGATGGCGGCGACGTTGAGTCCGCTTACCTATGGGGTCGTTGGGAATGTGTGACCTGGCAACTGCGACAGCCACCGTGACAAAAACTGTGCAGTACATCTCGGAAATCCCCGCGTGCGGACAGTCTACAACAAGGAGCCTAAGAGTAGCTGAGATGGCGACCCCTTTGTAATGGCCCGGCTGATCCACCAGAAACAGGTGCCCACAATCTACGTATTTCCTCGTCACCACAAAGACCATCGCAGGTGGTCAAGGGAATGTCCGTAGAACGCGCTCACCCCCTCCCCGTGCTTCCTCAAGGCAAGACATGTAACCGGTTCCACGCTCAAGGCCAGTCCTTGTTTCTAGATGGAAGACCTATTCAAGTGAGCTCGACACGCCGATTCCGCCGAGAAGCAACCCATTCACCACATACCCACGAAATGCAGGACTTGGGATCGTAAAGTGGGGCTATTGACAGCTCGTCAAAGGGAGAAATAGGGAGTGCGAACGCTCGAGCCTTCACCGAGAGTACATCCAACTTCAGGGAGTGGTTTATCAACAATATAGACCTTGGGTGATCATATCTGACCAAGTGGGCTTAGTATGCCCGACTTCGCAAGTGACCCAATCCGATTAGCTTGGGTCGCTGTTCTGAATCAGAAGGATCAGTGTCTGGTGTCCATGTCATGTTTGTCAGGCCAACGCATCGAACATTGTGGAAAGAGTGTGCGATTGACGCCGAGTACAGAATGACAGTGGAACAAACAGTGCTACCCCTCCCTCAGCGAGCTAACGAAGAATGAGCAATGAACAGTGCACAAAGCGAAGCGTACAAACCGTCGGGTGTTTTTGCGATGTAGTCAATGGCTATTGATGGCAAGGATAGAAGCATCAGCAGAATAAGCTGCGGACAATGGAGGATCCTTGCCCTGCTGAACAGTCTTTATTTCGTCTGCCTCAGCGTCAGGAATCTCGATAGAAAACTCCTGCGGAGGCCATCGTAAGGACTATGGCATGATGGAGGTGGTAGAGCACGAACCTCCTCTACGGCCATGACGACTTCGACTGTGTCCAAACTATCGAGAGCGAGGTCAGTCGCAAAGGATGCTGACGTCGAAATCTGGAAGACCGGTGAACCGACGAAAGCCAGGTGTTCTCAATCTTACCTTGGCGGGGTCGACCTTGTCGAAGCCTCTGAGCACATCAAAGATTCTGCTTTGAATGTCTTCGTTGGACAGCCCTGCTGCAGCGGAGAAGTTCGCGCGGTGCAGTCTGTAGACCGACTGTTTCGAGACGGCGAAGGTTGGTCGAGCACGAGAGAGACTACGCAGAGTTATGCGGGCGAACGACATTTTTGTCGACAAAAGGCAAACTGTTGCAGAGTCTCTTGTACTCTACCGAACATTAGCTAAGCTCCCTACCCTTCGCCATGAAGCACCGCGTTGCGTTTCGAAAATTCTCGAGGACGTCCTCGCACCGCAACCTAATGCTGAGGTGCGCCGCGTAGCTGCTTTCTCTGCCTCCAATGCTCATGCCACAGCAGAAACCTCGTCACTTCGCTGTTTGAGCATGAGCAAATTCGCACCACGCTCCCAAAGGCGAAGGATACCGCGAGACTCGCAGAGAAGGCACGCAGTTTGCACCCTCTACACATCTATCTGACCCTCAGGTAGATCATCACCCTCGGGAAGAGGGGGAGCGAAACCGCTTATCGACGTGCCCAAGGATTCCTCCTCCAGCCTGAGGTGCTGCCAAAACTCTTCACGACGTTCGCGCACAGATACAAGGAGCGTCCAGGGGGCTATACGCGTGTTATCCAGATAGATAACCGCATGGGCGACAATGCACCTATGGCTCTCCTGGAATTAGTCGACAATCCAAGGGACTTCAAGTTTGAGATGACCGCGCGCGCCGTCGGTCGGGAGCTGCTTACGGACAAATTGCGAGGGACCACACCGAGGGGTGTGCTCAATAGTGGTGTCACTGATGCTCACACCTCTGTCTCTGACGCGCTCAAACTAAAGGTATCGGACAAGGGACAGTTGCGCTCCATCACGCGAAGAAACCTCCAGAAGGTGTTGAAGTATCGGGAAAGCGAGGCTCTTGCTCAGATTAGCAAGAAAGCAACCGCGCATATTGTGAGTCCCTCGGATTATTGCAAGGGTGGATATTCAAAGCCTCTCAGGAGTCACTTCTTGCGAGACCTGTATTACAGCACAGGGCACAGCTGGCGGAGAACTCGAGGGCAGAGAATGCCAAGGCTCCCTATGGTGCGAAATTCCCCAAGATATCTCTTCACGCTGGCGCCGCGGCTCCTGGAGAAGTTCGGCCCACTGCGCAGCTTGCGAAGGGTGCACTCTCAAGGACGCGCTGGGTGGCCAAGAGTCGGTTACAATCTGCCAAAAAAGCTCCATCCCAACCTTTAGCTTATACTGTACAGAACCTGCAGCTATCATAGTATGTACCATTCATCGTAATGACACTGAGCGCATTCACGTTCGAAGCTGGCTCGTTACCTTGGGCTCGCAGAGCCCTAATCATTCCACCCACCAGCGAGAGGAATACATTTTGGCCAACCGAGAGAAAGAAAGCGCTTACAGACAAACCAAGAGGACAGATGGAAGTGGTCAAATGCGAACGCCTATGCTGGATTGATAGCATGCAACAAATAATGCTATGAGCAAGACACGGGTTTTTCACCTGGAAAGTGACCACAGTTGATATTATGATACGAGTTACTGCGACTGATTATCCGCCAGCAGAATCAGAATGTCCTGCATTCTGTGGTCGACGATAGTATAGTAGTCTTGACGGGGTATGGCGGTCACTGGGGGCGGTGAGACACACGAATATTCAGGGCATGAGGACACATACAGCGTCGTTCCAGACGTTGAACCGATAGTCCCGCCAAACTCGGTCGACGGTCACGCCATTACATAGAGGGGGTGTGCGCTGCGACGTCCGGGAGGCCGACATTCCGGAAAATAGGTGCGATATGTCGCATCGCATGTCCCTCCAACCTCGGGCACTGTGACATTCAAAACATGGACGCTGGTGTCGGCGTGGACCAGGCTCACCTCACGTTGGCGACCTTGGTGCGCGATTTGAGCGCGTACGCGTACACTGCGCCGGCGTCGAGGATCAGGGAGACACATTCACCGGGATGTAGCAACACGACCGCGCTGGGGGTCCTTCCGTAGTCATGGAGCAGCTGGATGGTTGCGCAGTCATGGGTATCGTTGGTGAAGTCGAGGGAGACCTCGTAGGATGCATTTGTGGGTGCGGGCATGGGCAGACGCCAAGGAGGAGGACCTGCTATTGTCTTGCGACCGCGCTGCTAATGCGCCTTGGACAGACCCACGTTTGTGCGGCGAGGCCAGCTGCCAGCAACGACAAGCCGTCTCCCCGTTTCCCGTCTTGCCCCTCGACATCGTCGACGACCTCGTACGAGCTTTGCCTCGATCCCTCCACTGGAGTCGCCCCGCCTCCCCAGCGACCACGTCCGCTCGTTACGTCTATCAAGAGACGGCTATCTCACCCTTCGCCACCTCAGCATTACAAGCAACACCTCTGCAGAATCAACTGCAACAATCTCTTTGTTGGTTCGCGACTCGAGTCGTTCACACACGCACTGCGTCACCGGCTAGGGTTCGAGCTCTGAAGCATGCATCTTGCTTGCGAAAGCTTCCAATGCTCGAATACTTTGCACTTTCACTCGTGACGGTAGGTGAGCTGAGGGCGCATTTTATCCTCGCACTGGGACCTTCACTCCACACGCTCAAGCTGCAGATTATGTACGGTTCCATTGCTGCTCGACTAAGAGCTCGTATGCAACAGTGGGGAGGAGCGGATCCCGTCTCCAAAGTCTCCATTGCGCACGATCTATGTTTCCTTTCATAGCGACCTCATGCAGGAAGACGGGAGGGAGGAGAGATGGAGTCATAGCACATGCTCGACACCTCACACTGAATACAGGTCCGTGGGAGGACGGCGAACAAACCTGAAACTGAAGCATGGTCGCATGGACATCGATGTCCAAGGCGGGATGATATTGACTCGGTCCGTAAATGCAGAGACAGCGAAGAATATGATACACTCTGAGTCCATGAGTCGATATAGCAGTGAGATATATTCCCGTCTGCGGTTGGAAGGTAAGGGTGCGCTTGAATCAAGTAAGGTGCCCACCCGTGGGGCATCAATAACCACCAAAACGGGGTTGGCCAGAAAACTGGTTATCTGTGAACGGATTGGGCTGGGAACCCCCCGTGAACGCGCCGGAATCTTGCGCAAGTCGTGGATGCTGTGGAGGATAAGAGGCTGACGGGTGGCCATCGTACCCGCCATAACCTTCTTTTTGCACTAGCGCTCCGACGACCGTAGATTCTGTGCTTTCGTTCCTCGAGTGCCTATAACCACCACGCTCGCCGAACTCGTAGGATGCTCTAGGATCCGAGGGATCAGCGCGATCAGCCATTGGGATATCATCCGTCAGCGGTCTGGTCGAATCATTGAGTGCATCGTACTTCACGTGATCCTCTCGTTGGGAGGTGCCATATGATGAGACGACGATGAGGAAGTAAGTCTGAGGAGATGGTAAGCATATGTAATATCTGGGCAAGACCTGGTCGCTCACTTGGACCACGGCAAAGAAGACCCAAATGCCAGCCATCAGACCAATGTCGACCCATGAAAAGATATCACAAAGAGTCTTGCCTTCCGATGAGGTGGTGCCGTTGGTGCTGGGAGTCGGAAAGAAAGTGGTCTCGCAATTTGATTGGGCGGTGGAGTGACGAGAGGCAGAAATGATGATCCAGACAGCAGCGACGGCAAACACTGCGATGGTTGCACCTGTGTGAAGAGTGACGTATCTGCGATACATGATTGCTTTTTCCTATGCTTGTGAGACGCACCGGACTGGGAGCACGGCCAGCGATACTTACCTGTGCGACACCAAGGAAGCCGATTACTTGGACTGCAGCGGCTGCGTAACAGAAGATGGCAAGGAGGAGGGGAGCAAACGATGGCGTTGCTGCACCGACGACTTGGAAGAGGATGAGACGGGGAACGACAACGGGGAGGGGGGCGTACTGGACGGGGTGGCTATCGAGAGGGTGCCGACGACGATGGCAGCGACGACGTGCTCCGCGAGGGTTGCGTATATGCCCGCATTGACGAGGGGAACTGCGCAGCAACAATACTCGCGCGGCTTCATGGTGGTCGTGCGGAAAGAAAGAAAGCGCCCGACGTCGACTCCCACGCCCCTCCTCACCCAACCACCACCATGGTCCGCCCTTCCCCGCTCTCCCTCCTTGCTGTCTTCGCGGGTGCCGCACTCGCAGCCTCCGACATCGCACAGCAGGTGCTTGGCGACTCTTCCGTCCGACTCCCTGACAAGTGGTCGTATGTTGATTGCGGTCGGCGCTTCGGACTGCCACTCGGGACAACCGACTGACGTGCACACAGGCCTGCCCGGTGACGCCGTCCACATCAAGTCGATAGCGGTGTCCCCCGATCCACCCAAGCCTGGCGAGGACCTCACCGTCACGGTTTCAGGCATTGCCGTCGAGACCATCGAGGTTGGCCGCGCCGCTTGCACTCGTCCAACTCAGCCTGATCGTTCTCTCAGGAGGGTGCATATGCTGACGTTGTCGTCAAGCTTGGTCTCATCAAACTGTTGACGAAACAGTTTGATCTCTGCGAGGAGGCGTAAGTTACTCACTCACAGTCGTCGTGCACCTGCTGACCTCCGCAGTCGAGCTGCCAATGCCAGCATCCAGTGTCCCGTCGAGAAGGGTGTCCATACGGTGTCGCACACGGTCGCGCTCCCGAAGGAGATCCCACGAGGTTTGCCCTCACCAAGTGCATAGACAGGTCCCCCGCTGACACTCCGCTCAGCCAAGTTCGTGGTCAACGTAAGGGGGTATACAAGCGAAGACGAGGACATGCTCTGCTTGGATCTCACGGTGGACTTCATGATGAACCCCTTCCCGAGGGTCTGGTGATTGTGCTCGCCTTGTCCTTTTCTTGCATGTACATACACCGCGATAATGCATTTCTTGGTCGGAGTCGTTGCCACAATGGGAAGGCGGTGTCTTGCTCTGCTATGCCAACGAGCTCGAGAAAAAAGAAAGCAAAGGCGGCAGACTTTTCGGTAGGAATCCACATGTGCTGTCCGTTGTCTGATCCCAGTCCGTGTCGTAGAAAGCAAAGCTGAAGCTTGGCAGGCGCAGGAAGCTGCCCTCCAACGCGGTAGACACGTCCTTCAAGGCTCGGAGTGCGTGAATGTGCTGTGGTGTCAGCTCGTCGCTGAACCTCCCAAGGTATCGCCCTTCCGACGCAGAGCATCGCGGTCGACAAGGACGACACAGTGCCCACTACCAAGCGGAAGCAGACATTCAACCACATACTCTCCCTCCTCAAACATTACAGTCCTGGAACCCGTAAAGATGCTGTTTTCAGCGCAAGGGAACTGTTCCAGGACCACCCCGGATTGTTAGAAAGCTCCGTCGCCCCTCTGCTTGGTGCTTGTGTACGCCTCATCGGTGATGAGGTACGTCTCCGCCCACGCCAAATATTCCCCGCATGGTGTAACCGTTGCAGGATGCCAGCGTTCGTAAATCTTTGCTCTCATTCTTTGACTGGGTTTTGCCCCGTTTAGAGAAAGTAATGTGTCTGTATTATTGCCGATTCACAATCTTGACATTCTTCCGCAGAAAGTTCTAATCCCTCACGTACCGTTACTATTACTTTTCACTACCTCTGCCCAAACACACATATTCCCCGAAATCCGAATAGATGCAGTACGGTTTCTGGACCTCCTTCTAGACACGGTGCCGGACTGCGTGGTGGATGGTTGGAATGAGTCTAGTCTTGGCCATGGAAAACGCGCTTTAGAGGGCTATCTCGGGATCCTCAGCGCCGGAACAAAATTGGTAGCCCAAGGTCTGTTTGACCCAAATCGACAACAGTTTCATTCGTCTCATTGCATTTTGTCCCACCAAGGAACAGCCCAGGCGACTTCCGCCCCGTCTGTGGTTCTTTCACCCCAGGTAGCTGCGTCTATTCAATTTCCACCCTACCCCATCTTAGCTGTTGTTAGTCAAAACTGCTGGTCTTGCAGTCCTTCTCTTCCTTTCTGAGTCATGCGATGGACCCGCGGTCTTTTGCATCCAACGGATCACACGGAGAGGTCGGCCAAGTGATAGCACCGCTGCCAACTTGGTTTCTGCGGCCTTCTTTCGCGAGCGCTCGGTTATACGAAGAACATACAAACGTAATCCAAGTCTCAATCCATGAGATGCATGGCAAACGTTTGACCTGGAATATGGAGCCCGAGTTTGAGTCCTTCGATGAAGACTTTGCCTACGATCCGAGGTCCCTATTTGGACGCACAGAAACCGCGTGGGATCTAAGCAATCTGTCGGATCTTTCTGCCGGAAAAGACGACCCATCCCATCCGTTGGGCGACATCCCCTTTGTCATGGTAGGCACTCTTCTTGTGGATGACCCGCCGGTCGAACGTGAACCTTGCAGAGATTGACTCGAACGCTTTACGCAACTTTGACTGCCACGTTTCTTGATTGCGCGCCCGTCGTCTTCTCGCCGAGTACAAATCCGCCCGAAACGGAACTCCAGATGCTCACTGCAACGTTCAAGATCACTCGAACTCTGTACAGTTCCATTCTCCAGAGCACTGGCCAAGTACGTAGACCTCCATGCTCGCGCTGGTTCCCATTGAGTTGTGAATCAGGGATCAGATCTACTCGCACCTTGCGAAGAGCTCAAGACGCTACTTGGTTACCTCACCGGGTATTTCCCATTTACCCCTGCGCATCGAGAAGCAAAGGCAAGCACTTGTTGGACATTACAGCACAGATTGACTCATACGGAATGCAGGTAGAACAAGCATTCCAGGATCTCAGCGTGATCTACTGCGAGCTTACATCTTTGCTCGTTCTTGTCTCGTACCAACCGGGAAATCCTCATTTTCGAGCACCAGGTCACAAGCCTTCGTCGCCTCTGAAAAGCGACTCCTGGTTCAACCTGCAGGCTGATCTCGTCAGCTCCTACGTCATTCGTCTACTTCAAGGAAATGGCGGATCAGGCGCGCAGCTGCCTCGGCCAATTTCGGGCGCAGTGTATAGGGCGCTTCTCCCGACGATCTGGGCGTTGTTGAATCACACGAATGGGCAACAGCCAGAAAAGCTGCCCTCATCGGTGCTGGCAGCGACTCTAGATCATGCTATGAGGACTACTTCGAGTTCTGCAGTCAAACGACTGACAATCGAGTTTGTAGCCCGACTTTTGCTCGTAAGCTTGACGGTGTCGAACCAAGCGCATCGTTAATCTCATTGTAGCTCGAGAAAGAAGCCGGCTATATTGGCTACTTTAATTTTTGTGATGCAGGCGAAGAACACAAGTTTCAGGAGTGGGTCTTGCACCTCCCTAAGACCCTATGGGAGCTAGGCACAAACAACGTTGCCACAACCCAGGTGGGGGAGACCTGGCCTGCGCGCTCCTGCCCGGCTGAGCCGATTAATTTTTAGACGATTTTCGGCGGGCTCTTACGTCTCCTTCAACGTGGATCCTGCGTCATGCAGGGCGAGGTTCGTCTCAGTTTGCTAGGAGAGCCCTGAGAGAATGGAGGACTGATGTTCCTGACCTGCAGCAAATCTCTTCGTTGAGCTCGCGCCTCGCGCCCTTCTTCATGATTACGCACCCCGTACGAGGGCAAGTTCTTGGTCCGTTCACCAAGATGCCATCCTCGGCGTGGCACGTGCGACGGCTTGCATTGGACCTGTGTGCCTCACTGCTCACGGATCAAGCGAGATATGGGACGAGGGATGACGGCTTGTACAACGCCGTGTGTGCGGCTGTGAAGGGGACGACCGAGGAACAATACTGGGCACGGGTGACCGCGGCCATGCGGAGGGGGTGAGATTCTAGGGTGAGGAAGTGACAACTCGCACCGGATGAGCATGGTGCGGAGATGGGCACGGCGTGTCCGTTGAAACGTTTGGCGGTCACGTTGCCTGTTGCACGACGGACTTGTTGCGAGGCGATGGCGGTGTTGCGCGGGGGAAAGGGAATAGCCCGTCGTCGATTTGTGCCGCGTCCGCATTCAACGGTGGGCGGCGGACGGGCTTAGAACAAGCGGAAATGATGGAGCTTGCTTGCTCAATGGGATGATTGTGTGCTTTCATTGCGAAAAGACGAACATGAGGATCTCTATTGCGTCAAAATGCTCTTGACCAAAGCAAGGCGAGACAACATATGGACAACACAACTCTCTAGCCAACAAGACCCATCAACTACGGGGAGACCCACCCGGTGGGCATCATGTCATAACACGCGTCAAGCATGTGGGGATTGCAGTTACACGAGACTTCCCCAGGCTCTCTAACAGAGAGAACGACCGAGCGCCGGAAGGACTGTTGCATGCGGGGGATACTTAGGGGAGTTGATTGTATGAATAGCAAATAAATGAAGGAATCAGATCCAGTTCCAGGTGATGTCGACACGGCCGACGGATGGGTCAGCGAGGGTATCGAAGGCTGCGGGAGAGAAGTCGAGGTCGGTGATTGCACACCCAGTGCACCTGTCTGTGATGGTGACAGTGACACTCTTGCCTTGGTCTGGAAAAGAGAGGATGAGCGGTAGTTATAGACTAGGGAGAAGGACAATTACAGCTGGCGGTGACCTGCTTGTTGCAGACGGGGTTGGTATTGGGGTTCTGACCGTCGTAACCTCTGTAAGAGAGTGAGCATGTGGAGGGGGGGAGAGAAAGAACGGACTGACGGGTACGCATCGAAAAGAAGGTAAGAGACAGCGGCGATGTTTTGACTGTCAGTGTTGGTGAGACCGCATGCACCAAGACCGGTTTCATAGTAAGTGCCTGGAATGAAGGAATGAGGGGGGGGGGACAAATGAGTGGATGAAGAGATGGGTACCTTGGCCGGACTGAGTGCCAATCATGAAGCTGGGCTCGCCACTGGTGCTGGAGGATGTGGAAGTCTGAGCGGGGGGAGGGGCGCTGG
>JBBPOI010000618.1:0-11333 GCA_038091355.1 Phylloboletellus chloephorus
ATGGAACTCGAGGACGGCAGCCTCGAGCGCGTGTACGGGGCCGATGTTTGGGTTGTCGGACATGATGGCGTGGAGGATGCTGGCGACGTACTTTTCGGAGCATTGGAGGTGCTGTGCGAGGAATATGGCTTGATGTGCAAAGTGGGCGTTGACTGCGAGGGAGCGGCCGTGTATTGCGATCTTTCCTGGACGAAGGTGAGTGAGCGGGGAGGTGCGGTGAGACGGACGGACCGGAGTGGAGGTCGCGCTGGTCGAGGGGGGACGGCTGGCCGACGTCGAAGAGGGCGCGGAGACGGGCCCTGTGGACGATGAGGAGGTCGAAGAGGTCCTGCTCGCTGTGGGGGCGGGCGGCGAGGGTGGAGGCGAGGACAGCGCGGAGGGCGGCGATGGCGTGCATGGGGAAGTGTGAGGCTGTGCCGAGTGCGACGATGTGCGAGATCGCATACAGGTCGTACACCGGCGAGGCGGACCTCCCGCACATCATGGCCCTCGTCCAGAGCGAGCTCAGCGAGCCCTACGTCATATACACCTACCGCTACTTCCTCCACCAGTGGTCCGTGCCCCGCCGCTCCCCCGTCCCCCGTGCCCCGCTCACCCCCGCACAGGCCCCAGCTCGCCTTCCTCGTGCGTGTCCCCCGCCCCCCCCCCCCGTCCCCGCTGACCCCCCGCAGGCCATCCCCCCCGCCTCGTCTGTCCCCGTCGGTGTCATCGTGTGCAAGCAGAGTATGCACAAGCACATCTCCAACCGCGGCTACATCGCCATGCTCAGCGTCAGCAAGAACTGGCGCAAACGCGGCGTCGGTGAGCCCGTCCCCCTCCCCGTCCACTCCGTCCTCACCTCGCCCGCAGCGAGCACCCTCGTCCGCCGTTCGATCGAGGTCATGAAGCGCAACGGGGTCAACGAGGTGCGTCCCCGAGTCTCCCCCAACCCCCACATGCACATGCACCCCCAGGTCGTGCTCGAGACCGAGTTCGATAACATCCCCGCCCTCTCCCTCTACGAGTCCCTCGGTTTCATCCGCGAGAAGCGCCTCTACAGATTCTACCTCAACGGAAAGGATGCCTTCCGTCTCGTCCTCGCTGTCCCTCCCGACTCAGACCAGTCCCCGCTCTACGGCAGTTATCCCCTCCCCGTCGACGGAGACGACGCCTGATTTCCCCTCCGCGCGCATCACCTGTCACGCTCTGTGTACATTACGTCGTCCATTGCATGTTTTCCAGCATACGTACATACTCTCCATAATCACTCCTCGTTTCATTGTGTATACGTGCTGTCTGGGTGTACTATTGTTCGAATGCATCTTTCTTGGGTTTCATCAACACTCCTGTCCAACAAATGACCAAATTATGCTCCAAGTCATCGTACCTGGTAAATGTCGTCGTATGTGGTTTGGGACGAGAAAGTGTAGGCGAATAATAATTAGATTCCGACAACCAGCCGACCCTTCACAGCTCATCGTGATCGTATGAAGGCTCATCGTCATCCGCCGGCTCGCCAGCGCCTGATGAATAGAGCTTGCTCGTGATGGGGCTGACCACACTCTGGATCTCCGCCAACTTCTCTTCGAGCTCCTCCGTGGTCGCCGACTGGCCGTTCTCCTCAATCCACTCCGTCGCCTCCTTGATCGTGCTAAGAAGCGTCTTCTTGTCGTCGTCCTCGAGTTTACCACCGAGGCCGGATTGGTCCCCCAGTTGCGACTTCAGTCCGTAAACAAAGGAGGAAAGCGAATTTAGCGACTCGATACGCTTGCGGTTCGCGTCGTCCTCAGACGCGAAGTCCTCCGCTTCGCGAACCATACGCTCAATGTCTTCCTTCGACAAACGGCCCTTCTCGTTGGTGATAGTGATAGACTCGGATTTACCACTAGGTGTCAAGGAACCAGTCAAATAATCGTCAGCAGAAACACCCGGTAAAACTTACGTTCCCTTGTCGGAAGCACCGACTTTCATGATACCGTTCGCATCGATCTCAAATGAGACCTCGATCTGAGGAACACCACGAGGCGCAGGAGGAATGCCAGAAAGCTCGAATTTGCCGAGGAGGTTGTTGTCCTTGGTCAACGCCCGCTCACCCTCGTACACTTGGATGAGCACGGTTGGCTGGTTATCAGCAGCAGTCGAGAAGCTGCGTGGCAGTCAGTAAGCATATCAACCCGATAACTCCCGATCAACCGCCACGTACATCTGAGACTTGCGAGTGGGAATAACAGTGTTACGGGGAATAAGCTTCGTGAAGACTCCACCAGTAGTCTCGATACCGAGGGTAAGGGGGCAGACATCGACAAGGACAACGTCTTCGGTGCCCTGTTCACCAGAAAGGATACCACCCTGAACAGCAGCACCGTATGCAACAGCCTCATCAGGGTTGATGCCCTTGGAAGGCTCCTTGCCGTTGAAGTACTCCTTCAAAAGCTGCTGGACTTTGGGGATACGAGTAGAACCACCAACGAGGACAACCTATCACGTTTGAGTTAGTACTAGAGACGTATACACGCCAAACTGCGTACCTCGTCAATATCCTCCTTCTTGACATTGGCGTCCTTGATGACCTGCTCGACGGGCTTCATGGTCTTGCGGAAAAGATCCATGTTGAGCTCCTCGAACTTCGCCCTGGTGAGGGTTTCCGAGAAATCATTGCCATCTTCAAACGACTCGATTTCGATCCGCGTCGACTGTTGGCTCGACAGAGTCCGCTTGGCCTTCTCAACCTCGCGTTTCAACTTGCCCATGGCGCGCAAGTTCTTGCTGACATCGGTACCAGTCTTTTTTTTGTAGAGCTTGACGAAATAATCAATGACGCGATTGTCAAAATCTTCACCTCCGAGGTGAGTGTCTCCAGCTGTTGCCAGGACTTCGAAGACACCATCGTCGATGGAAAGGAGGGAAACATCGAAGGTGCCACCACCAAGGTCGTAGACGATGATCTGAGATTCACCGTCCTTCTTGTTAAGACCGTAGGCGATCGCAGCAGCGGTAGGCTCGTTGATGATGCGGAGGACCTGAAGGCCGGCGATAGTACCGGCGTCCTTGGTTGCCTGGCGCTGAGCGTCATTGAAATCTAGCGAAATTGTTAGAAAATTGAATCGCTGACGACTGGTTGGGTACGTACAAGCAGGAACAGTAACGACGGCGTGGGTGACTTTCTCACCGAGGTAAGCCTCGGCGGTCTCCTTCATCTTTGCGAGAACCATGGCACTGATTTCCTCGGGGGTCTGGCGAGAAAGGAGGCGGTGAGAACCCTAGAGCGCTGGAGGCAAGTGGAGGCGAGACTGACGAATTCACGTGTCTCACTCTTGTAGTTGATCTGAATGGCAGGCTTCCCGCCTTTGTCGACGACGTCGAAGGGCCAGTGCTTGAGATCCCGCTTGAGTTCTAGGTCATCCATCTTACGACCGATGAGACGCTTGGCATCGAACACGGTGTTCTTTGGGTTGGAATGGAACGCGTTCTTGGCAGAGTCTCCGACCCTAATGGGGATGTCAGCAGATGCAAGAGAACGGAGGACCGTGCCGGTGACATACAGTCGTTCATCATCAGTAAAGCCGACCCAGGAAGGCGTTATCCGGTGACCCTGGTCATTGGCGATGATTTCCACGCGACCACCTCGTTGAACACTATGCGGACGATTAGCGAGGACGTGCGAGCCAAGGAAACTGACTTGCCCAACACATGAATAACTGAGCGCAAGGGACTGGTCAGTGAACTGAAGGGGTCGTGAGCAGGCGCACGTACGTGGTTCCGAGATCTAGAATGGCAGCTGAATTAGGCCTGTCGCGACAGTTGGGCGGAGAAGCTGTACGCACCAATGCCAATGACAGTCCCATACTCGCTCTTCTTGCCAGCGTCCTGTGCGGAGGCGGCGGGGCAGAGACAAAGAAGAGCGAAGAAAGCGAAGAGCAGAAGAGAAAGAGAGGATGCCATGCGGCGAGACTTTGCGCGAGATGGGCTGGCCATCGGAGTGGAGGAGGGGAAGAAGATGGAGGAGGTGGAGAGAGAACCGTGTTCTTTATAATTACACGCTCCGAGGCCACGTACGGAAAATCTTTGGGACACGTGGAGGTTTTGACTGAAATGTCCCACGATCACGTGGTGTGACACGTGACAATGTCGCGTGACCGGCCATCTGCGCCGCATCGCCGCATTGGAGCAGGCCGGCAGCGTGTCATCACTGCAGCTTATCGCGCACTGATAGCCGTCCCGAGTCGCCGGGGGCGTACTAAAGCCATGGGCCACCGCGTGCCCAGCCATCAGCATCAGCTAAGTCTCCCCTTCTGCCATGTCCAAGGCGGCCATCGCACACGCCGACGAGTCCCTCCTCGCCGAGCTCGGCTACAAGCAGGAATTCAAGCGCGCCTTCACCCCGCTAGAGGTGCCCACGCCTCCCCGCTTCCCAGCTCCACCTCTGCTGAACCGCATACACAGGTCTTTGGCATTGCCTTCAGCGTCATCGGCCTCCTTCCCTCCATCGCGTGAGTCTCCCGCTCAATCACGTGACTAGGCTCACCGTGACCCGCAGCTCCGTCCTCGTTTACTCCCTTCCGAATGGCGGTCCCTCTGCAATGGTCTGGGGGGTCAGTTACGCGCTATCTTGCTATCATGTTCATGTTCTTCTTTGTGACCTGATAAGCGCACCTTGTCCCATTTGTTGCTTTATCCTGCGTGCGCACTGCAAACTAACACGTTCCCCTTCGCTCCAGTGGGCTGTCGCCAGCATTTTTATCCTGTGCGTCGGAATGGCCATGGCAGAGCTGGCTTCCGCCGCTCCTACTTCTGGTGGTGTGAGTCACACCGTCGTACTTTCAGGCGCCCAATGGAGCGAATAATGCGTGCTACAGCTCTATTTCTGGACTCATTCTCTCTCATCCCCTCGCTGCCGAAACCTTCTCTCCTGGATCGTCGGTTGTACGTTCAATTTGGATATCCCTTGCAGTCTCCTCACCATTCTGTCAGATGCAAATACAATAGGATCCATTTCAGCAGTCGGTGAGCTTCCCCCTCATTCTGTGCCGTTTCACCTTGGAACCTACTGATACTACAATCCTTTGTCACCTCAGCCTCCATTGACTGGGGTTGCGCAGTCCAGATTGCCGCAGCTATCAATATCAGCAACGAGAGCTTTGTTGCCACGCAGGCACAGACTTTGTGTGTCTCCAACCTCGTGTCTCCGCCTTCATCTGCCGTTCCCCTCGCTGACGCTTGTGCAGCGGGATCTACACTGCAGTAATCTTCTCTCATGCTCTGATTTGTTCTCTTGGGACCGCCATTCTTGCAAGGCTGCAGAATGTCTACATCGTCCTCAATTTCTGGTGAGTATCTACATTCGAATTCAGTTCGCAATCCCCCAAATGTGGCATATTTGTCCTTATGTTCCCGACGTCTCCAAAGTCTCACTACTGACACATCATCAGTCTCTGCTTCGCGGTGATCATTGGCCTTCCAGCTGCTACCCCAAAGGAATACGTGAACAGTGCCAGCTTCGCCCTCGGAAACTTCTCCAATAGTTGGTTCTCGTTCTCAGTTCTTGTCCTCATTCTGATTCCGATCGCTTAGTTGATGGCTGGCCGAATGGTTATGCATTCATCCTCTCGTTCCTTGCCCCTCTTTGGACGATCTGTATGTTCATTACCTTTCATACAAGTAGATTGCTAACCGTAGCAACCCACTCGGGTAGGTTCATTCGATTCGAGTGTGCATATTAGCGAGGAAGCCGCGAATGCAGCTACTGCCGTGCCGTGGGCGATTGTGAGTGTTACCCCTTACTTTCCGTGACTCGACCTGATTTGTGTAGGTCGGCGCAATTGGTATTGCTGGTGTGCTTGGTTGGGGTGCGCATTTGCACGTATTCCTAATTCTCACGTGTTGACGATGACCATTATCGGACTCTAGCCATCAACATTGCTCTCGCGTTCTGCATGGGCACTGACATAGAAAGCCTACTAAACAGCCCTCAGCCCATGGCACAGATCCTCTTGAGAAGCTTTGGACAAAAGGGCACCCTGGTCATATGGGCATTCGTTGTTCTTGGGCAGTGAGTTCTAATTCAGCTTATTCAGTACATCTTATGCTCATCTTTATGATCAGATATATGATGGGATCCAGCATGGTAAAAATTTCTTTGCCATTTGCACACGTAGTCTGAGTACTCACACGCTAATTCAGGTACTTGCTTCCTCGCGCCAATCTTTCGCGTTCGCCCGCGACGGTGCTCTCCCGTTTTCAAGCGTCCTGTACCGCATGAACAGCTTCACTGGTACACCTGTGAATACTGTTTGGTTTGTCGCCGCGACCTCCACCCTCCTTTGCCTTCTGGCGCTCGCGGGTGCCGCAGCTATCGATGCAGTCTTTGCACTATCTGTGACTGGGCTCTATGTTGCGTACGCTATCCCGATTGCAGCGAGGTTCATCTTCAAGAACAACTTCAAGCCTGGGCCATTCAATCTCGGAATATTCGTCAGTTCTTCATATGGTTCGTATAGCAGAGGATGAAGCTAATCCCACGACGCAGAGCCTCCCCGTCGCCATCATCGCAGTCTCCTTCATGGCGATCATGGACGTCGTCTTCTTCTTCCCTAATACGCCCCAGACGAACTCACTTGACATGAACTACACTGTCGTCGTTCTAGGGGGTGTCCTCTTGCTTTCGCTCGTCTGGTATTACTTCCCCGTATACGGCGGTGTACACTGGTTCACCGGGCCTGTGCCGAACGTGGGTAATGATGACGCTGCGGAGAACGAGAGCAGCCATTCTTCCTCGGTGGATAAAAAGGCAGAAGTAGTTGTTGAAGAGAAGAGTGTCACGGAAGTATAATGTTATGCTAGATGTCCCAGGTGACATGTACCCGGAATGTTATATATTGCCTTGACACGAGACTCGTCAGTTGCACCGGTCTTCTTGCGGCTTCCTGGCCAATGGTAATGGGACTCCCAAGACGTCGCAGTGAGTCCTCAAACTGCAGCGCCTGGAAACGCTGTTGTTATAGACGCTAACGCCAGCCCTACTAGGCTACTTACCATCAGAGGTAGGTCCCTGTGCAACGTGTGGCCGACTTGGAGCTATCATCCAACCCTCGACCCAGTCTTGATCGATTGATCACCCGGCCTCATACCTCACTCGAGGCGAACACTACCACAGTGGAGTACCTTTAACTTGGTTGAACGCTGATCGGTACAGTAAGCTACAGTCATCATGTTCTGGACTGCTGTGTCATCTATACTGATGCCAGTCTGCAACCACGATCATCGTGCCACGGTGAGTTCGGGTCGTTGGTCAGTTTCATGCACTGGTTGTTCAACATCATGATGGCAAGCAGTCCTTTTCTACCGGGCAGGTTACTCCTATGGAAGCAGTAGCTATCCCGTTATCCTCTCTTTCTCTCGAATGCAATAACGCGAACGGCGCAGACGCGCAACGTCGTGTTATTCGGCGAGTGTGGTGTGGGGAAATCCTCCATCATCAACACGATCCTCGGACAGCCGGTAGCCAAGACCTCCAACGACGTCCTAGGATGCACCGATGAGAACGTCTCGTACAGCGTCACCTTGGATACCGGAATCAAAGTCAACCTGTGGGACACCGTTGGGCTAGACGAAGGCACTGCTGGCAAAATCCCTGCAGATCAAGCCAAACAGCGTTTGAAACTATTCCTACAGAGGCGACTTTCGTCTTCGGAGGGTGTCGACCTTCTCCTATACTGTATTCGAGGTGCTAGTGGTGCGAAAACCTTACCAGTCAAATACGGTCATTGGGAGAAGTATACGTTTGTATTTGAACACGTATGCAAGAAGAGGGTCCCCGTGGCGATGATCGTCACTCATCTGGAGTCCTACAACCCCGGTGGAGATATGGATACGTGGTGGTCTCATAACGAGGCGAAAATATTGGAGTTTGGTTTTCAGCTGTGTGCGCATGCATGCGTCACCATCTTGCCACTAGAGTCTTGGTTGGAAAGCGACGATGTCAGCCGGGTCCATGCCTCTGGACGCGGACTGCGAGATCTGCTCTCGCGCAACTTTCTTGCTGTGAGTGTCCCAATCCACCTTCAACTAGATCATTGGAACATTAATTTCACCAGCCCAGGCAAGTGCTTCTCCTCGGAGACAGCGATGACAGAAGCGACTTCATGGACATCATGATCACTCTGGGCAACAAACCAAAATCCGACCACAACATTGAAAGTGTTTCACCGTTCACACGCATCCCCGTCACGTTCGATGCACACACGCATATCAACCTTTGGAACATGACTGGATTCGATGAAACCGACGATGCCGTGCTCGTGACTGAGAAAAATCTGAAACACCTTGTTCAGGGGATCAAGCAAACAGCGGGTATTGACCTTCTCGTCTTTTGCTTTCGTGCAGGAAGACCTAAAATCCGCCATACTCGGAACTATAATCTTTTCCGTGCAGCTATTTGTAGAAAGAAAGTACCTGTTGCAATCGTCGTTCTTGGACCAGAAGAGGGAGGCGATACGTGGTGGCAGAGAAATGAACAAGATCTCAGGCGAAAAGGGTTTGGATTTGACAGGCACGTTTACATCCCTTGCAATCCTCCCGGTCAGCTCCCTGGCGGTTACTTGGACACCATCGCACGCCTTCAGCTCATCGGCCTTATGCAAGAAGAGCACACATCCGGAACATGGAAGATTGCCGATGACGCCTTCTGGGTGACGGTCCCTAACGTGCGTGCGGTGGTCGGAGAACTATCTTGGCCTACGACGACAGTGGCAGTTTGCGACACGACACGGAGTGGCGTATTCGTTGAGATTGTTCGGGATGTGGAGTCCTCTCTGCGGCGTGCTGTCGGCTTCCGACGGGAACATCGCTTTCAGCAGGTGGATCCGCAAGGTCTCTCACCCATCGCAACCCAGCCATCTGGCGATATACGGTCTCGCGCTCTGGACCAGGGCAACAAAGGGATTGGTCTCATCATGTTCATCATACCTGCAGAGGAGGCAGACAGTGAAACATGGAGAACGCTGGAGAGGTTTTATTCCGTCTACAAAGGCGGCATCACGCCGTTCATCATCGTCGTTCATGGGGTTCTCGAAAGGAGACTCGCGGAGGATGTCTGGAAAGCTGGCCCCCGTCACATCCGAAGGCAGATCGGAGCATATCTGACGCATCATCCTGGACCCACCGCTTGCCCCGAGACTCGGGCTGCTGCGCAACAAATTATGGTAGACATGATCCAGGATCGGTGCTTGGTGGACTTGGGGGAAAAGGTTGGGATACTGCAGGAAATTTTGTCAGTTTGGAGGAGCTATCGTTCCCAACGTAACAGGGCGACGGATGGAGCTAGAAGGTAGCCACGACCTACTCTCCCGTGCATACATAGGTAGACCGAAGAGTCGAAGGACGACAGTCATTGTTTTTCCAATCTGCCTTGGCTAGGAAATCGCTCCGAGGAACGGTTTTTCCATACTACAGTGTACATATCTAGGCTCGGCCACTAATGAGTACACTGGAAGGTACGAACATGTGAGCGGTACAGCGCACGAGTGGAATAATGATATCAAAGGTCCTTTCGAGATTCATTATTCAGCATCAATATTATTGTCAACGGGAGCATAGGATGAGTATATGTCGCAAGGAAGGTGAAGTTTTAACTGCCCGTTTTTCCAAGCAAAGCATATCCACTCCCTTGGGGACCGTGAAGCTATATGAAAATGTCAGAGACGAAAGGTATTCGCAAGTAGCGACGCGCCTTATTATAGCATCTTCCACAGAGTGGATCGCCATCTTTGTCATTCAATCGTTTGGAGTCTAATAGGGTGTTGCAAGAAGTGCAACGCAAGCATCCCTTGTGCCACGTCTTTCCGACTGCTTTCATCTATCAGCCACATCAGCGTACATCTGGGCCATGAGAATAGATATCGACGAACCTGTTCCGCAAAATACACATTCTTGCCGCACCGTGGGCATACGGGAGTGGCGCCACTGAGTCCCCATGTCTTTGCAGGGCTAGCTACGCTTCCGCCAAGCGCAGCCCCGTACCGCGTCCCAGTGGCCGTCTGTTTCAACGAGCCGATCCCTCCGCTCGAACCAAACCCGGTCGAGTTCAGCTTGAGTGGTGACACAGGCCGCACAGTTTGGATGGAGCCCCGGCGCTCTGTAGCTTTAGGAGTGCCTGAGGTGGACTTGGAAGGACTGAGTGGGACGGTACGCGGAAGCTGAATTTCGCCGACACGCTCGGTGTTGGTAATATTACCTGCAAAGGATATACGCTCCTCTACTATGTCTTGTACCTCGTCCTCTTCTGCGGTAACGTTTTCTTCTGCGGTTGGTTCTGCATCAGAGGGGCTCGAATAGCTTGGGAGGTTGACGGGAGCACGGGAGTACCGCGCGGGGAGGGCAGAGTTGGCACGAAGGATTGGTCCTGTTCCTGTGAACTGAGTGCGTACGGGTGAACGAGGTCCTTCGTTGACAAGAGGGCGTATTGTGTGATCAAAAGAACCATTAGCCCGGCCACGAGTTGTTGGTGTAGGGAAATTAGAACGAATGGGGGATGAGAGGCCAGTGACGTTGATCGGTGCTTGTGCTGGGGAACTGGACGACCCAGGCACGGTGGGGAATGTGTTTCGGACAGGAGAAGAGGGAATTGGAGGAGGAGAAGAAACAAGGTCATCTCGATGAGGGAGGTTTGCTTGTCGAAGGTCCCGAGTGCCGAAGTTGCGGACATGGCAATTTTTACTTGGTAATGGGGTTCAAAGATGAGCGAGATAAGGATTGGACGAGTGGCGCCTACCAATACGGCTACATCAAGTAAACATACAGATGAGTGAATTGGCCAAGACAAACAAAGCCATACCTCTTGGTCGTGCTCTAGGAGAGTCAAGGAGTCCAAACGCTTGCTACATGAAGTACACGCAAGACATGGCTGTTGACAATGAAATGCGGCACCTGAGCGAGCGAACGCAGCAAGGGTGGTGTAATTACTCGCCTTGTGGTACAGCTGACAGTGACACGCGGACATGTATATTGACGGTGAACATCGACAGTGAGCATGCATGCCAAGCAAGAATGCATACCTTGCGGCCTGGCCCCATAACCTACATCCCACACTGAGGAGTCAATGCAAGCCCGAGCGCGATACGGCTACATACCTGCTCAGCTGCATAGACAGCCTTGCCACACCGGGGACATAATGGTGTCCCTCCGAACGGATGCATATGCAAGTATGGTCGTCAGATTAGCACACGGAAGATCTCTTTCTTATGCACTTGCCAGGCTGAGGCGACTGTACGCTGGCACTTACAGTAGTCAAGTAGTATGCAATATATGGACCGGCAATGCCCGACTATCACGTGTCGGAGCTTGAAATGGCAATCGCG
>JBBPOI010000619.1:0-11321 GCA_038091355.1 Phylloboletellus chloephorus
GTGTATCTATTTTCATGTCTTCTGCTTCCTTAATGATTGCTATCTTTTGCGTCCAATATGTGAGCATTAACAAAGAACGAAAGATAGCGATGCGACCGACGTGGTGGCTTGCTATCATATGAGTTCATCCAACTCATATGATAGCAAGCCACATCGTCGGTCACATCTCTATCTTTCATTCTTTGTTAATGCTCACATATTGGACGTATACCCGGTTCATTCTGCCTCTGGCGGTATAACAATCAGCTTCTGCATTTGTCACAACATCTTCATCCGGATTTCTTTACAATGCAGTGGGGTCCATCCGTCATCGGCAAGTCAACCTCTTGCATCGTCAATACCTTTTTGCCTCATATTAATCTAATGATCGTACTCGAACAACTCATGCGAAGGTTCCTGATGCAGGCCAATCTACTTGACAGCAATGGACAGTGCACGTTCCGTGCTGTTCTAGGTCGATGGAATGATGGCAGGACCTCGGTTCCATTGCACGCGCTGACCTGCCGAGTATTTGTCCCACCGTATCTATTCGTAGAGCTTCAACAGCTTCATCAGGACGGAGAGGTACCACCCTGTCAATCCCCAGACCTCGAGTCTCCCGCCACTGATTTCCGACTGTCCACGTGTATCACTAGACTCGCATGGACCGCTGGGTGGAACGAGGTCAGAGACGTCAATGGCCCAGTACGGTCTTCCTCCGCGGAACCGATGAGGTTTGAGCCGGGCACGCAGGATGAAGGCGGTAAGAGGGAGATGGAAGATGGTAGCTACCTCGGGTCGGGATATCTTCAGTGAGGTGAGGGATATAGATGGGAGGGGGGTATCAATGGTATCGTCGAGCACATGGGTATTTGTTACTCCCAAGGAGACAACGGTACGTCTGGGATGGATATCTGCCTCCAGACTCTGAGGGGACGGCGTGTTTCCGCGAGGATGAATGAAACCCTGAATATTGGAAGTTCTCAGTCTGACCGATTCTGAGCTAGACGGAGGACGTACGACGTAGGGCCACACTCGGAGACCTCTGAGGCTCAGTTCAGCGGGACCAAATTGCCCTATGACCTCGATCTGACCTGGGAGAATACCCACTTCCTCGTGAGTCTCCCTCAAGGCCGCAGCTAGGAAAGATGGATCCGTCTAGTTAGGATGAGCTTGGTCCAACGTTCGGGAGCGCTGGGGACATACACATACCTTGTCTACTCTCCCGCCTGGAAAGCTGACTTGCGAGTCAACGTAAGAACGTCGAGCAGTATCACTCCGTACACACCTCACTTCTCCAGCATGTGTCCTCAGCTTCCCTCTGACCTCGAGCAGCACGCCGGGTGTGTTATCCACGTTGCAGAGTGGGACGAGGACAGCTGCGTGTGGCTCTGTCGGGTCCGGGGCGATGCCATCCGGCGCCGCCCCCACAAGAGCATCCCTGATTCTTGCGAGTGAGGCGCGAGTGAATGGGGCGGTGAGCGGAATGATGGAGGATGTCGATGACCGTGCAACGCTACTCGTTGCTGCTGCCGCGGTCATGGTGGACGGCTAACCGGACAAGACCCCGCAGACTCTGTATGGAAAGTTAGCGCGTACCGACGAGCCAGCCTCTGCGCACCAAATGGATGCTGTCGAAAAGGCCAACGCGGAACGACAGAAACGATGGTGAGTCTCGTCTGCTTCATGTCTGGCATCCTGACCGTCTCGGCCTCACAGGGTCAAAGACCAGAAAATAGGTGAAGGTACCTACGCCGTTGTCTACAGAGGTTCGTCAAACGCTGGCATCTTCGCGCATCCTCGTGTTCACCACCAGCAGGCCGCGAGGCATCCACGGCAAGGAAAGTCGCCATCAAAAAGATCAAGGTCGGGCAGTTCAAAGATGGCCTCGACATGTCCGCCATACGCGAAGTCAAGTACCTTCGCGAGCTGCACCACCAGAACATCATCGAGGTACTTCTCTTTCTCATGTGTTCCCCGTACGTTCTTACAACCACTCCCGCTCCCGCCCGACCGCAGCTCATGGATGTATTCTCCTCCAAAACGAACCTCAACCTCGTCCTCGAGTTCTTAGACAGCGACCTCGAGATAGTCATCAAGGATCGTACGCTTGTCTTCTTACCCGCAGACATCAAGTCGTGGATGGCAATGGCCTTTCGTGGACTGGAGTTCTGCCATAGGAATTTCATTCTGCACCGGGTGCGTCTATCCCTTTGTTAATTCTACGGGAGTCCCGGATGAGGTGCATAACTTTGTGTTGCTGACGCGACGTCGTGACGGTTGCAGGATCTGAAGCCAAACAACTTGCTCATCGCCTCCGATGGGCAGCTCAAGCTCGCCGATTTCGGTCTCGCAAGAGACTTTGCAGACCCGGGATACAAGATGACTTGTCAGGTCATCACCCGGTTCGTTCGTGTTCCACTTCGCCGAGTAGTCGCGCCGTCTTACTCGTGTGTTCAGATGGTATCGTCCCCCTGAACTTCTTTTTGGCTGTAGATACTACAGCACCGCGGTCGATATCTGGTCCGTAGGGTGCATCTTCGCGGAGCTGATGTTGCGCACGCCGTATCTCCCTGGCGAGTCGGATATGGACCAGCTGAAGACCATCTTCCGAGCACTCGGAACGCCCACGGAGGAGGATTGGCCGGTGAGTGTTCTGCTTTGCTTCGTCGCGTTTGTTTTTCGTCAACACGCAGTGACATGGGCTGACTGTCATCACCGTGCACACACCCGATGCCATCCTGCAGGGCCACACTAAACTCCCAGATTACGTTCCAGTCGGCCAATTCCCTCGCACTCCCCTCCGTGACCTCTTCACTGCGGCGTCCGGAGATGCCCTGAACCTGCTCAGTAGGTGCCTCACGTACGAGCCACGAAGACGGATCGGTGCACGAGAGGTCTGTGCTTCTCATTTTGGGTCTCCATGCAGGGATCACACCTGCCATACATCCTTGTCTTTTTTGCCCCGTGAAAAAAGAATTCTGAACCACTATTTTCGTGTACAGGCACTTCACCACCCTTACTTCACGTCCCTTCCCTACCCAACACATCCGTCTAAACTTCCGAAACCTACCTCCGTTCAGTCCCGCGCTCTGGAAGAAGTGGACGGAAATGTCGAACTGTCGGCGTCGGGCCCCGGCGTCAAAGCTGCTCCACCAAACAAATTGAAACGCAAGCTCTCATCACCAATAGATGGTCTGCGACCGTTGGCACGCAAGTTGGATTTTGGCCAAGCACTGCCATGACTATAGACTGCTCAGCCAGCCAGTAGGGTGTGATGGTCCCTCGAGATGTTGTATTTGTACTGTAATGGGCGAGTAGGATTCCACTGGTATCGTAGCGAAAGGTGAAAACATCTCTGGATTGAATGCACAACACTCACAATGAAGAAATAAAAAAGCACATCGACACCCAAGCACAAGTATAAGGTAACATAGTTTAACGAGGCGCGTCACAGACAGAACATTTATCTGCCGCACTCGCAGGATTGAAAAGCGAACATACTGCACACTTCCATGTGCCGCTTTCAGGCTTTGGCGGTGGTGTTACGCCTGCTGCACACCAGTCAAAGCCTTTCGATGGAGCGATCGGTGGGGTTGTCGCAGGAGTAGAAGAGGATGGTGTCGACGTAAGCGCAGGAGATGGAGAGGAATTTGTGGGCCCCTGCCGGGGAGCATCGCAAATCGTACATTTCTCCTTCGCATCTTCTGAATTCTGCAGGCCGCATAGCGTGCACGTCCACATCTGCCCCGTAGTAGGCGACTTTATTCCGGCTGCGGTCCAATTGAACCCATTCATAGCGCGCACTGGCGCCATGACCGGTGTGAACTCGTATGTGGGTAGGGAACCAGCAGGCATAGAGAGCACAGCGTTACGTGCCGAGGAGGAGCTGGGCCTGACCGGGCAAGAAGAGCTAGAGAATGTGTATTTGGGAAGCTGATCAACACCCATCGCAAGAGCTTCCTCCTTTGGAGATAGCCTAGCCTTTGCAGGTGCTGCCGTCGACATGGAGGTGGCAGGCGAAGGTATAGGCGGGGCTGCAAACAGCGATGGAAAGATAGGCGCTGGTGCAGCGTCTGCACTCTTGACTTCTACTTTGTCGGCATGGAAACTGTACCGAAGCTTGGACGGCTCCTTCGGCACAGATGTCTTCACATTGCCAAACAGCGATTTAGTAGCAGAGGGCGGAGACGACAACGTCGTCACTGGCGGTGGTAGGGTCGGCTTGCCGTTGACATGGGTAGCGTCATCGTCGGGCTCGATGATTTCTGCTGGACGTGTAACTACCTTGGAAGAGCTGACCTGGTCGATTTCTTGAGTTTTAATCGGCTGGGTCTTGCGCCGCTTGGTAGGGCTCTCTTCGCCCTCTTGAATATAGATCGTTTGCACAACATCAATAGTGGAATTAATGGGTTGTGTGGAGCCGTTGGGTACAGAAACGGAAGGTTCGCCAGCCGACACTTGTTCCCCATGCGTTAGCTTTTCCATCTCTGATGGTGGTCTCGAACGTTTGGTGCCCTGTGCAAGCAGATCAAAGATGAGCCGACGAGCTCGGTGGTCGGAAGACCGACTAACCTTAGGGACAGTGGCTTCAATGATAGCCTGTGCGGATATCTCACGCTCTTGCTCCTTTGGCTTCTCAGCAGGTTTGGCAGCAAGCTTTGGTCGCTTAGCTACAGGCTTCCTCACAGGTGCTGGAGGTTTGACAGGACTGGCAGTCTGGTACGGATTCGAGACATCTAGCTTCTTGGCGGGTGTGACTTCCTTGATGAGCACTGTCATGAAATCAGCTGCTCGGGTGGGCCGGAAGGGTGGAGAAGCCTGAGGTGGTGAATCGCTCTCCTTCCAAGTCTGACGTAAGGGAGACGGGATGGCGGGTGTGGTGCGCTTCATGGGTAGCCCACCAGTCCGAAGGCGAGGTTGTATACCGTTCACCTTCGGCGTGACGGGCGGTGCAGGAGAAAGCGTAGAAGGAACAGGGACTTTGCCGTTCGAAACGGTAATCGAGGGTCCAGCAGCGTGGTGCGAGAGTGCATTAGGAGATTCCGGCACTGAAATAGGGAAACTGATGGTCGAGGTAGAGGGGACTGCCGGCTTTGGAGGTGTAGAGAACTCAGTAGAGGACTCAGTCTCATCACCCACACGCCGTCGCTTCGTGTCAGTGGTCAACGGCGTCTTGGGAGGTGATAGCCTAATTTGATGTTGCTGCGGACGAGGTGCAAAACCAGGAGACTGGTAGCGATTGCGGGGCCGCGAGCTTCCTGCGCCCTGCCATCGGTAAACTCCATTAGGATTTCTGATGAGTGTTTTGCGAGGTGTTTGAAGATCGCCGTTGCCCTGGCTTTGGTTGGGGGAAGAGCTGGGGGTAGGCGATGCAGAAAACCTAAACGGTTCAGGTTTGTCGGGAACGAACGCTGACCCTACTTGGACAATGGCGGAGCCCCACGTAAATACATGCTAACGCAGCAGCTTCGGGCGTACCTTGCACATTTTTCTGGATGTAATCCACTATGCCAGCCGCCTCAAACTCATTAAGAGGCTGCCCGGCTTTCTCAACTAAAAACCGAGTGACTGGTTCGAGGTGTTTGACGAGGGAGGAACCCGATGCAGCTGGAGAAGATGATTGTGTAACATGACTTGAGCTCGCGGTCGGACCATTCATTGCAGATGGCCTCAATGAATTAGATGACAACTAAATGAGGATTGAGCGACCTTGAACTCGAAGAACGCAGGTGGGGCACATGCCTGCTGTTGTGGTGGTGGTGGAGGGGGAGGCAATGGTTGTTGTGGGGGAGAAAAGCGACGAGGAGGAGGACCTTGCTCAACCTGGACGTCCGATGATCCTGAAATGTCGGGATCATCTGGTTCGCTCTTGCCTCCGAACGGATTTAGAAAGCTGATTAGTCCGGAGAGACTCCAGAGCTGGATAGGAGGGTCAGCAGAAGGAGCCTTGGAGAAGACAGGTGCACGAACTGATTTTTTCGATGGTTGGATGTTGCTTGATTTCGAGGGTCGCGCGTATGGCGAGGAGAGGTTGTTTCTGTTCGCGCGGCGGTCGTTGCGTCTGACTGCGCTCATTGTGCACAAACAATGTCGAGCTCGACACGCGGGGCGAAACAGCAACTGGACGTGCTCGACGACGAGCTCGAAGGGGGAGTGGAGAGAGAAGATACGAGAACAACGCACACGGAATGGCGGATTTAGGGCCGGCCTCGACGGACTTTGACGTGTTCGCTTGATCTTCATTGTTCCCCTCGCAAACCCCGTCGCCATGCCCGACAAGGTCGTCAAGACGCCCTTCCCGCTCATCGACGCAGACCCGCATTTCTCTCGCGTAGTTCGGTATTTCCGTGCTTCTGACTATGCTACCTGGGCCGCAGCAACGGGCGCTTTCCCCGCCGCCCTGTACTTGTGGAGTATGCACCAGATTCTTCCAATACACTCTTTGTAATGGAACAGTGTCCTTGCAGACATGGCCGACCCGTTGCCACCCAACATCCGCCTTCGTACTACCCTTCGCCTAGGCGGGCTCATGGGCTTTTTCGGTGGCTTCCTCTTCGCATACCAGAATTCGAGCTGTGAGCATGCTCCCGATATCCAGCGGTATTTGAGCTCATCAACCCTCAAGTGCGCTTCTGGGGCTGGACGGAGAACAAGCGTGAGGAGGAGATGGACTTGGCCGAGTTGAGGCAACGTGTTGCCGAGGGCAAGCCCTTGTATCCCGAGTCTTCACAACCGCAGTGGATACAAGATGTTGCGTACCGCAATTCCGCATGGTCCCAGCTCAAATTCCGTGAGTGCAACCTTGTCGTACATCATCTCGTTGTTTATTTGGCCCGTTTTCAGAGGCGTTCCCAATGTGAGACGTGTTTTGCCGTCCGTGCGTTGTGGTTCCATAACAAGATCTTAACAGGTTTAACTTTGTCAACCACCCACATCATGTTGCGGACCCTGCCAAATACGGTGTCGGCGACAAGGAGCAGTCCCTGTAGATATTCACACCTGAATTATAAACTTGTTGCATCTAAAACAGCCAGTCATCCTAGGATCATTGGGATCAACGATAACACAGGACAATAAATATCATTCTTCGCTTGGTACAACAACAATTGATCAAATCTCAGGCGGAACGTACAATCTTCCTTTGCGTATCCTCAATAATTGAGCAGAAAATCCCCAGTTACTTCCATGTATCTTTCTGTCTCCTCTAACTGGGGCATGTGGGCCGAGTTAGCAAATTGTATCCATTTGACCTTCGAAAGGTATTGGAAGAATGGCTGCACGACGAGGTCTTGCGCTTCGTCGTAACGCCCATTCAAGAGTAACGTGGGGACATTTATCTTGTGAATGTCATCGACAACAGTCCAAGTTTTGAGCGAGCCGGTGATATGGAACTCGTTTGGTCCGTCCCTACCCGACCAAGGTGGGTCAGGACACGGTCTACAAGAGAGAGAGAGCAAGAGAGAGCGGGCTCACATAGTCAAGTACACCGTCGGGTCCTTTTCCAGCCAGGCAAACCCAGCGGTGAGGGATGGGGGGAAGGGATGCACTCTGCACAGGAAGTGTTCGTAGTAGACCTGAGTTGCTTTGTGGTACTCCTCGCTCGTAGTGGTATCCTCCGCTTCATGCTTGCTCAGCACATCCTGGACATCTTGAGGCAATTTGAGCCTCAAAAGTGCTGCTGCCTCCATCCACAACTTCATGCTCGCAGGTGCATCAGCAATGATGAGCTTGTTTAATCCTTTGGGTTGCTGAATTGCGAACGCCGCGGCGAGCATCCCTCCCCAAGAATGACCCAGCAGATCGTAATCATCATGGATACCCAAGTGATCCAACAGGTTATGGAGCTCGTCGATGAAAAACTGGGTCGTCCAAAAGTCGACATCACCCATTTTCTCCGGGAGATGGGTCGAACGACCACAACCGAGCTGGTCGTAGAGGACGACGGGGATGGAGTGGAGAGTGGTCAATTGAGCGATGACCTCGACATAATCGTGAGCGACCCCCGGACCGCCATGCAGGACGACGAGGGGTCTAATGCCAGACTTGAGGTCGCCAGAGAACTTGTACCACGTCTTGCATGGCTGGCCTGCGGCTGGCACTGCAAACGGCGCCTCTCCTTCGACGAAAGGGGGAAGATCAACAGAAGACATTGGGTCTGCTGTGGGCACATGTCAACGACGATCGTCAGTGCTGCCACGCCGCTCACCGATCTGATCTTTCTTCGAGATGCTTGGGTTCAACGGGTTGATTCTGGTGGGCGACCACGCAGCTTAAATCGGGTCGTTAGACGCTGTTGTGTCGCTATTCCTGAAACAACGACACCATGAAACCGAGGGCAGTGTGCCGTGCCTGCTACGCTGATAGTTGTCACTGAGACCACCTCGCGTGCACGCTAGCATGGAGAATTTGCGATATGCATAGCATCGACGCCGCCGCATGGCAATACGACGCAGCGTATTGTTTTTATTCCTTCCCGAACTGGCTCTAAGTTACTGTCAAAGCTGGGAAGTTGACGAAAGAGCGACACATCAACTGGCTCCTCGGCTAAGTAAGATTCAAATCTCCCACTCGCCATGTGAGACCTTGTGACGGGACACCCGGCGCAGCCACACTGATCACCACACGGCCACGGCGATCCAGCACTTGACACGACCAAGGGCGGCAACTTATCACCGACCCCCGAGCCCACTTGCACACCCACCCCTACTTTTCACGCACACTAGACAATTCAAACTGACTGCAACACTCGATTTTGCAACCTTGCAAGTGCTTCATTCACTGGGACTATCCTAATAGGCAATACCTCACTGGTCACATCCTCATCCCACCCTACCATCTGTGCAGTAGCAGTACAGTAGTCTTGCTACACTTTTCTGCTTATGTAATCATCAATCCAATCACTGTCACAACCAGATAATTTTCTGTGTGATACAATCTATCTGACAGGTGGTGTCTCACTGATTCTACCTTTTCATTCTCATTGCTTTAGGTCATGTCCAGCTTGATTCTCAGCTACTTCAGCTAGCTTGGCAAGAAGCTTGGCAAGTGTAGCTGAAGCAGTTGGCATTGTAGGGGTGGTATTCCATTCTTTTCTGCCTTTCCCTAGTGGATTAATCCACTTGGGTCAGTAGGAGAGAGAAATACAAGAAGGGTGCAATATGTTTGACCCTATAGAGGATTGGAGGAACAGAAAATCCCAGACTACTGTCATATCCCAGACCCTCCTGTTACAAGTCCATGACCTGCACCAAGTGGACTCCACTACTTGACTACAATGGCACACTAAACCCTTATAGACTTGTACAAAGTTATACTCCCTTGCAGTAGGAGACAGACTAGCAAGGACACAAGAAGAAAGAGAAAGAGCAGCTGCCAATATTGAAGTGCTAGCAAGGACCCTGAACAACTGTTATAAACACCTCTACATTGTTATGATCTATCCCTTTTTCTCCTTTTTGTTTTGACTTCTTCCTACATAGTTGAAGTCTTATCAAGTATGCTTCCATTTTAACTTGATTTCTTCATTTTGTCATATGACAAACAGTTGACATTCGTGTGATGACATCACTATGACTGTCACTTTATTTTCCATTCTCACGCAATGACAGCTTTGTTGAACATGGCCATGTATCATATATTGTTCATGCTCCTAAGTAATTATTTAAGTATTACTATTATGGGAACTCTGTTACAGTAGTTACCAAGTCACATCAGTGACATGTCACTGTAACATATATAAGACTGGCTACAGCATGTGCCACAATAGAGTTCTTCTTGACCTCTAACCACTACTTGCTGTCATATCCTGGACCCTCCGAGCTCAACTCTGAACCTCCACCTGCGACTCCAACCCTCTGGGCGCAACTCCGCTTCGAAGAGAAGCGAACTCTGGTATATTCTCTGTCAGAACATAACTCTGGGTCTCTGGACCTCTAGGACTTTTATTTGATTTCTCCCCTCGATACTTCATTTCAAAAATGTTCATAGATTTCACATCCTCCATCCCAGAGTTAAGTCCCTGACCTTCAACTGTCAGGATGAGACCCCGGTCTTGTTCTCTGATTTCAAAAGCTGTCAGAAGGTATTCCAAATACTTGTCTCTGTTAGAAACACAAAGCTTGAGCTGCTGTGCGCTCGCTTTCAGCTCCTGTCTTGGTGGTCAATATTTATTTTCATTAAATTTATGAAGTTGAGCTGCTGAGCGCTCCTTCAGTAAATATTCGTTTTCTAGTCACGTGACCATGGGAATTACCTATCCCTTTACCCTTTCACCTCTTCACACCTTCACGATATCACATCTTCACATATTTCACCATTTCACATAATCACATTAAATCTTGTAGCATAGATAACAAGTATAGCAAGCGAATAGCAATATTCGCTCTTATCATACATAGTATTAGTAATATGCTGCGCATATGTGCACGGACCATGTAGCTTTAGTATATAAGGGTGAATGAATGCGCCCCAAGAACTCTAGTCAAGTTCTTGTGGGTTTTGGCCTACTGCTTGGTTCGATCTTAGTCTTTTACTTGTCAAGGTACAGCGTGAGCGCACAGGGTCTTTATTAGACTCTAGTGTTGCCACATTAGAACTTGACTTTCTTAATCCCTCTGCGCACTAGCACACTTTACCTCTTTCTTGTCGCTCTCATAGTCTTGATCAGACTTTAAACGATTGATCGGGCCCCAGACCTAAGGAGACAAGGGATATCTGCGCCTGAAGCAGACGGGCATTGTTAGAAACACAAAGCTTGAGCTGCTGTGCGCTCGCTTTAAGCCCCTGTCTTGGTGGACAATATTTATTTTCATTATATTTATGAAGTTGAGCTGCTGAGCGCTCCTTCAGTAAATATTCGTTTTCCAGTCATGTGACCGTGGGAACTATCTATCTCCCTACCCTTTCACCTCTTCACATCTTCACGATATCACATCTTCACATATTTCACCATTTCACGTAATCACATTGAACCTTGTAGTATAGATAACAAGTATAGCAAGCGAATAGCAATATTCGCTCTTATCATGGGTAGTATTAGTAATATGCTGCGCATATGCGCACGGACCATGTAGCTTTAGTATATAAGAATGAATGAATACGCCCCAAGAACTCTAGTCAAGTTCTTGTGGGTTTTGGCCTATAAGCTTGGTTCGATCTATTGTCTTTCAGTTGAGGTATAGTGTGAGCGCGCAGGGTCTTTCTTAGACTCTAGTGTTGCCACATACGGTAGGGTGAATGTGGCAAGTTTTTGGTAACCGAAGAGTGACGGCGTTGGGTAGGACCTTGGTGACGTCATAAGGTCCAATCCATTTCTGAGTTAACTTTTTCGCCGTATATGG
>JBBPOI010000620.1:0-11282 GCA_038091355.1 Phylloboletellus chloephorus
AGGACCCAGCTGATATACAAACTAAGTACCATTCACTTTCAGGTTGATACGGAGCAGAGGACCATGCTCAGTCTCATTTCAGCACAGACAAGCAGTTATGTTCGTCTTCAAGATACAAACTACACACCCCTCCTTTAGTGATAGTGTGTAAGGCCACCGCGAGGTGAATGTATGTATTCGGAAAACAGAAAAAGGTTACTGTACAGGATGTTGACAACCAGGAATGCAGTCAATACGATACCATCTAATGCTCCACCTTGAGATCGCGTATTATGATGATACAATAGAACAATGTCATACAGGCTAGTGAATCAACGCTGAGATTCCGTGATCTACTCTAGTAGCGGAGTATTCTCCAGCGTCTTGTAGGAGAGGGTAGCTAGTCATGTCGGAAGCAGTACGACGGATCCAGCTGGAGTCCAACGTTCTGCGTCAGTGGAAACGGAGACGTGGGGTCCGTCTACGAACTTGTGATGTGGCCCAAGTGAATTTTCGATGATGTTCGCTACGTAGCTTAAACGGCGGAATGCTCCAAGCCTCACTCCGACACATACACACTTCCTCGACACGACACGCCTGAAGTTCCAGACATATTCCATACCCAATGACACACAGTATTCCACACTCGATTGGTATACAGTCTCTACAGGTGTATAGGCAGCAGGGCTTCGCCCCTCGTAGACTAATTCTTTCCTCCTCACATATATACGCTCATCCCCGTTCTGTCGTTCCGTCTGAAGACCTTCAAGTGTTGCCGCCTCCCCCTCCACGGCGGCCTTCCAAATGCTTCTCGGCTGCAGTGTCATCAGTGCATGAGTCACAGCACACATATATATACTAACTGTTTACATGCAACCCAAACCCGAGGCATTGGCCAGCAGCGAAAAAGCTTGCTGCGGCGAACAAGACATCAAGAATGACTGAGTGGCGATTGCAAGCGATGTCATGGAAGGAAGGTGTAGATAGATGTCGACAGAAGGACTTGCTGGCAGTTCTGCTTATGGGAAACTTCAACGTGAAACTGCCAGGGATGACAGTAAACGGTGAGCCGCGTGCTCTGCCTTAAACGGAACACTGGCACTTACGACCTACTCTGAAGAGATTGTGGCGGAGCGTGGACACGAGCTGTCCCTAGTGCTCCGGAACACTCGTTCCCTAACTGGGCGTAGGGGGGCATCGCAGGGTTAGAAGACAACCTCGAGTCGACGTCAGCAATGAATGAGGATTGCTCAATGTCCGAGACCGTGGCAGCAGAAATGGTCAGCAGACAGTAAATGGGTGGACAAACATGAATGAGGTCCTAGCCCAACAGTCCACAACGAAGCAGTAGTTTTCTCGGAGGATAATGCAGGCATGGCGAACGAAGGGGGTACAAAACCTCGGGGAGAGCAGAGACGGGTAGAGAAAGCTTGCGAGCTGCAGTCTCCGCTGCTGGACCGTGCTCTTTATACTCCTGGGTGGCGAGAATACCGACTGGCCTGTAAGGGCTGGAGCTACGTCTGGCGCAGGACCTACGGATGATCAGCATTCCCACTCACGCTGGCATTCCCCGCTGGCGCAGCGTGCGTCTCCTCGGTCGCTTGGCATGAATACCAACCGCGAAGGCTGGCGTTTCGCGTCGATCAATCACACTATTCCAGCCAGTGCTGCGCTATTCACTGATCGAGGCCAGCTGGCTCGGAGGGGTTTGGCACGCAGCTTCACATTGGCTGACCATCGCGCTTGCCTAGGTAGTGAATCAATTCCACAGATGTGTAGGTGACGCACCGGGACACACCAGTCGCTCATCTTGTGAAGGCGTCTTATGGCCCTTTATATCATGTCCAGATCTACCGTAGCCCTTTGCAATATTATGGACCTACTGTTAATTGACGAAGTTTTGTATTGCACCAGACAAGGCGAATTGATCAACGCGCACAATGGATCACGTGACTACCCAGTTCATGAGACGCGTGCCACCCGCGCGTTCTTGCCCGCTACAGCGATGGAGTCCAGGTGTGTGGAAAACTAGCCTAGAGAGTTGTAGAAACATTCATCGTTTTCAAGGCGCAAACAGCTCCTCGAAGACCCCAACATCTATCCACAGTTTTATAAGCCTGGCCATAAACCGTCGGTTTCCAGCGTTATCGTTAGTAAACGAGCTCTCGTATTTGCGCTCAGCAGCCTGACTAGACCAGTCTATACCTTCTTCCAGCTCGACTGGGTCCTCTGATCCCCCGTCATTCCCACCTGTGGCCAAGAACAATAACAGGACTCGGTTGGTTATCATCTCGTCTGATGAGGACGACGACGCGTAAGCTGCCCACGTGCTCTTTATCCTTGTATTCACGTGTCCAGTCCAACGCAAACGCCCTCTGAGCCCACCGTTGATGCTGGAGCGGCCGTCAAGAGCCAAGTCCTAGCCACCCTAGACCGCGCCATGCCCCCAGTGCCTCCACAACGCACCGCTGTGCCAGCTCCTATTGAGCTTCCCACGAACAAACCATCTCCTGTTAATACAGGTGGTCCAACATGGGAGACCTTTGATGAGCCCGACGAGCGTGACCTCCATGACCCCCGCATGTCCGCTGCGGAAGCAGAAAAGGCCCTGCGTGCGCTGGTCGAGGATACTGTGGACAGCACCGAAGAGACGGAGATCGATATGAGTGAAGCAATCGTTCCTGGCTTCGCGGATGGCATTGTGTTATTGCCTCATCAGGTCGTTGGCCGAAACTGGATGCGCGAGCGTGAGATTGGCAAGAAGACGGGGGGAATATTGGCTGACGACATGGGGTGAGTAGGCGCGCTCCATACGTGCCCGTATCTAACGAGAACCAGTCTCGGAAAAACCATTCAAACCCTCACCCGTATCGTGGATGGCCGTGCCAAGAAATTAGACAAGGTAGATGGATGGGCTGCAAGTACGCTGTAAGTCCACAACCATGTAGTTCGTGCATGAAATGGCATTCATCTCGTTTCTTTCCAGCGTTGTCTGTCCTGTTTCCCTCGTCTCGCAATGGGCTTCTGAGATTTCGCGCATGGCGGTGGGTCTCCGTGTCATAGAGCACCATGGCCAAAGCCGTACGACGGACCCTTTGAAATTGAAACAAGCGCACGTCGTTGTCACGTCCTACTCGACTGTTGCGTCGGAATACGCAACATTTGTCCCAGAAACCAAGGATGAAAGCAAGTCCAAGAAATCAAAGTCGAAGACCGTGGCGGCTGCATCAGACTCGGATTCGGATTCCTCGGAAGGATTCACAAAGAAGTTGACGGCAAACAGAAAAAGGACTAGCAAATCAAAGGACGCCTTATTCCAAGTGAAATGGTTCCGCATCGTACTCGGTATGTCATGGCATTGATGTCGTATAATGCTGATCGCTGAAGATCCTAATAGATGAAGCCCATAACATCAAGAACCGAAACACGAAAAGTGCTCTCGCCTGTTGCGCATTGGAAGGTAAATTTAGATGGTGTCTCACCGGAACCCCAATGTAGGCGCTTTTACTTTCCTCTACCTTGTAACTCCATATAAGCGTGCTTACACAGGCAAAACACCGTCGAGGAGCTTTACTCCCTGATCAAGTTCCTTCGGATCCGACCCCTTAACGATTGGCATAGCTTCAATGAGCAGATTGCGAAACCCGTGAAGAGCGGACGTCCTGGACGTGCACTGAAACGTCTTCATGTAAGACTCCCCAGTCACCTTTTTTGCGATCTATTCCTTACTCAAACGCTGCTGCACCATAGGTTGTCCTGAAAGCAATCATGCTCCGCCGCACCAAGAATCAAAACTTGAATGGCAAGCCACTCCTTCAACTACCTGAACGCATCCTTGAGCTGGTCGATTGTTCCTTCAATGATACCGAAAAAGAGTTCTACCGGTTGCTTGAGAACAGAATGACGTCGGAGGTTAACAAGCTCGTTCAATCCGCGAATGTCAATTATACCCATGTGTTGGTATTGTTGCTTAGGCTCCGCCAAGGTGAGCGTTTGGTGCGATGGGCGTCAAGGGCAAGATAGATCAAGCCGGATTGAATGCTAGCGTGCAACCATCCCTCGCTTGTTTCCAAGGATTACCGGATCGACAAGGACGCGGCCGAACCAAAGGCTGCCCAAGACGATCAAGACGATGCAGATGATCTGGCGGCGATGCTGGGACAGATGGGCATGTCGGGTGCGAAAAAGTGTCAGCTCTGCCAAACAGTGTCCGTCATTCCTCTCTGACTTATTCTCATCCATCGACCTCATCACTCTGTACATTACAGCCTGCCAGCGGGAGACGACGCGACACATTGCAAAGAATGCCAGTCTCTTGCCAAAACCACCGAGCCTACATTGAACTCGAACCTTCCCCCTGAATCCGCCAAGATCAAGAAAATATTGGAAATTTTGAAAATGATCGATGAGCGCTCTGAGGGTGCTGAAAAGACGATCATTTTCTCGCAGTTCACAACCATGTTAAATTTGATTGAACCGTTTCTGGATGCCCATGGCATCAAGCACGTCCGATGTATGTGACTTTCTCCCGGACATTCTCGCGACCATTATCCCTTTGGGATGCGCAGTGTGACGCGTGCTGACAAAGGCACGCTTCTAGATGACGGCTCGATGCCCAAAGACAAACGTGAGGTTAGTCTCGAGACGATTCGGAACAGCAAGAGCACGCGTTGCATACTGATCTCTTTCAAAGCGGGTAGTACAGGTATGTCCCATTAAAGTTCGAGTTTGCCTTTAGGTTGCATCATCTTCCATTTTTTCCGTGACCTACCCCCTAGCTTTCCCATTCTTCATTTCCGGTGCTTTCCGTTCACCTTTCGTGCTTATCCGGGACCGTGTGGCATTTCTTGAACCCTGTTGCGGCGAAGTCCCGCCCAGTGAAGTCCACCTCTTGTTTCTTTTCTTCATTTTGTGTTCCCTGAATCCCTTGTTCCCTATGTGTGACTCCCGTTATCGCTGATCACTGATTGGATTTCATTCAAAATCCACACATCCTACTCTACCATCCCCTACACATCGCGTTTTGCACGCACACCATGGACCCGATTCTTCGGTTGTGGCGGGATGTCGGCGGTCCGGATATGGCATGATCTATCGCTATAGGCCTCAACCTGACTGCGTGTAACAACGTGATTCTCGTTGATATGTGGTGGAACCCTGCGCTAGAAGTGGGTCTTTTTGGCTGTTGTTATGCGTGCTGATCGGGAGCTGCTGTTTGCTTGGATTTTCTGCTTCTTCCCTTGGGTCCTCACACTCGCGTGCTCTCTGCGAAACGCATTTTCCCATCTATCGACGAATGAACCGACGTGACAACAGGACCAAGCGTATGATCGTGCACATCGATTTGGACAGACGCGGGACGTCAATATCTACAAACTCATGATACCAGATACAGTGGAGACACGGATCTTGCAGGTGCAGTTTCACTTTCATTCCACCGTCGACTGCCTCTTGCGGACGCGCCCTATCTGCTCCCCACTCATGACTGACGTGGACTCCTCGGCCTGCAGCTTCAAGATGCCAAACGGGAGCTCGCCAATGCCGCGTTGAGCGGTGACAAGATCAAGAACATGAAACTCGGCCTGGACGATTTGTTAGCTCTGTTCAGGGGTGGTGGACGATATGACGAGGAGGAGGACTAGGGGGGCGCTGTCGAATTCGGCGATCTGTCACCAATTTCTTGCAAATCTACGCATGGCGGAGGCGATAACTCGCGAGGGCAACATGGTACCGTATGTACGTGCGTGCTATTCAACGACAATACAATGTTGGTCGTAGTGGATATGGTAATGATCTCGCGCCAAGAAGCGCACGATGGACACTTGTCAGAGTGCTTGGTCTCGCTCGTTCTTCTCTTCTCTTCTCCCACTCAACAATGCCCACAGTCAACAAGATCTGCTGCAGTAGGTTCCTTTCACCGGTCTACCGAGACGGAGGTGTTATGACCATCGGTTTCCAGTCGGTGCTGGCTACGTCGGTCAGTGCTCGAGGCCGCCGTGTGTGACAACCTATTCTTGAATTTCGCTAGGCGGTCCCACATGTGCCGTCGTCGCTTTCAAATGTCCCCACATTCAAGTCACTATCGTGGACTTGAACCAGTCTCGGATAGATGCCTGGAATAGCCCCGACTACAAGCTACCAATTTACGAGCCCGGCCTTGAAGGTGTCGTCCGTCACACTCGCGGTCGTAACCTCTTCTTCTCTACAAATGTCGACAAAGGCATCCAAGAGGCCGATCTTATCTTTGTCAGTGTCAATACTCCCACCAAGAAGAATGGCATAGGTGCTGGTTTCGCCGCAGACCTCAAGTTCGCATTTCGGCTTTTTTATTTCACACCACCCTTTCTGACTATAGGTTAGATATGTCGAGCTTGCCACTCGTCGCATCGCTGCGGTTGCTAACTCGACCAAGATTGTGGTCGAAAAGTCGACCGTGCCGTGCCGTACTGCCGAGTCGATGCGCACTATTCTTGAGGCTAACTCGCGGCTTAACTGCCGCTTTGATATCCTATCAAACCCAGAGTTCCTCGCCGAAGGAACTGCCGTCAACGATCTCCTTGCACCCGACCGAGTTCTTATCGGGTCACTCGAAACCCCAGAGGGAAAGGCTGCATGTGATGCGCTCGCCGAGATTTACGCCAACTGGATTCCGTCAGTGACCTTCCTCTTCCGTGACGACGAGTCTCTAGCTGATGGCTTTTGCAGAAGAGAACGCATCCTTACCGTGGGCTTATGGTCCTCTGAGCTCTCTAAGCTAGCGGCGAACGCAATGCTAGCGCAGCGCATCTCCTCCATCAACGCTCTCTCAGCCATCTGTGAGGCTACTGGTGCCAACATTGATGAGGTGGCGGATGCCGTTCGCAGAGATTCCCGCATAGGCCCCAAGTTCTTGCGTGCCTCTGTTGGCTTCGGGGGTTCGTGCTTCCAAAAGGATATCCTAAACCTTGTGTACCTCAGCGAAAGCTTGCACCTTCCGGTGGTCGCCAACTACTGGAAGCAGGTTGTGATCATGAACGAATACCAGAAGAGAAGATTCTCAAAGAAGGTAGTAGACACACTCTTCAATACAATCACTGGCAAGGTAAGTTGCAAGATCGTCATGGCTGCTGCGTTCTACGCTTCCTTTTTATACCATGGGCGCAAAAATTTGGACTAACGCCTTCCCATAGCATGTTGCCGTTCTCGGCTTCGCCTTCAAGGCTGACACTGGAGACACGCGCGAGTCAGCCGCCATTTCCCTCGTGCAGGACTTCCAAGCAGAGAATGCGTATGTGAACATATACGATCCCCAAGTCGAGCACGTCCAGATTTGGAACGACCTCTCGGAGGCAAGTCCCACCGTTCAACTCAGTGCCCGTAAGTGCCTGACCCCTCGGTGGTACATTGAGCACCCCACACTTCCTGTCATGACACCCACCTGCTTACAGTGCAGAAGCAAGTAAAGATCTGCAGCTCCGCGCTCGAAGCGTGCAAGGACGCGGAAGCTGTTGTGATCGCGACCGAGTGGCTCGAGTTCCGCGACATCGACTGGGAAGCTGTCTATCGCGACATGAAGAAACCCGCGTTCGTCTTCGATGGTCGTCTGTTGCTCGACGCCGACAAACTAAGGCGTATCGGATTCAAGGTGAGATTCGTGAACCCTTTCCATCTCGCGCCCATGTTTTTCGCCATAATGTTTGCGCCGTCAACGACAAGAGTGCTGAGCCAGGATGGCAGGTCACAGTCATTGGTCGTGGCGAGAAGCTGTAGACCACATGTCCTTGGAGCCGAACGTGAAACGTCAATGGGATGCCACGCACCGGATGTATACCTCAACAAGCCCTCCTTTGATTTTCCACCCCTCTTCATAGACGGTTTCAATGTAGCTAAAATGAGAAAAAAGGCCAAGGTAAAGACGAAATCGAGCGTGTGTGTGTGTGCACGCGTCCTTGCGCTCCGCGTGACCTTCTCCGTCGTCCCCCCTCCCCCGCCGCCATCGCCAGACTGGCGCCGGCGACCCCATTCTCCTGCCGATCTTATCCGATCGTTGCAATGCCAATGTACACGCCATTCAGGCACCGAGGCAGCGGGCACTCCGCATCGCTGCGTCTCCCTCCATGCGGCGGGCGCGGACGACAGTGACGCCCGTTCGTAGCCGAGTCAGCGCCTGTGCGGGAGTGAGTCCGTATCAGCAGACGGGTTTCAGCAGGGTGCTATGTGTTACAGCGGATGGTCATTCGAACCTTGACCGGACGGACCAACAACAGCTTCGAGTACATGGAACATACACAGGAGACACTATCACGGAGAACGTGCCACGCTGCGTTCCAGAAAACAAGAAAAGCAGAGAACGCATGGGAGACAACATAATCGATAGCAATGGTTTTCTTTTTTTTTAAGAAACTCATCCAGAGAACAGATACCCCTTTTTGTTTGCGAGCGGCTAACCCAGCACATGAGCGGAAAGAAATAAAAATGGGAACGAGTACCGCCGTCGACTGCCTTCGAGCGCATGGGCGGAGATACCATGTGGACTGCGTACGTTGGGACCTAATGGGGTCACTTGATCGAGCTCACGGCAAAGTTAGCTCGCGAAGAGTGGCAAACAAATTAATGAGCCACCTGTTGTCGTGAGTGAAGAGCAGGTCGTATCGGCGCGACAATCCGAACAGGATGTCCGAGTCAGATCCGATGACATCAACCATGAATTCCCCACATGCGAGAAATGGAGGGGCTCGTGTGGTGTTGGGCAGGTCGAACATCCTGTTGCATATGGCCATTCGAGAAACCTTTGTATGAGGACCGATTCCCGTAATGAGTCGTCGACTGACTTGGCGTTGCGGCGGATACGATAGCGGGATCTACGAAGGGGAGGCTGCTTGAGTTCTGCCATTGGGACTGCCGATGCTCCGCGAACTGAGTCACTCCATTCCCAGTTGGACTAGATAAGGTGTACGATGCTTGAAAAGGCGGCTGTGGGGCGTGGTGCGGCACTCCCAATGACAGCGACAACGATGGATGGTGTCCTGGACTGACGGCAGCAAAAGTCTGTGAAGACTGGAAATGGGCTGAGGGGAGCGTAGCCAGCTGTCGACCTGCTTGAGTAGACTCATATTGTGGCGACCACGAGTGCTGTAGTCTTGGCGAAGGGAATATCTGGCCCGCATTGACATCGCTTCGTAAACCCATCGACGGCGGATTCAAGGCAGGGGAAGAACCTTGGTCTAGAGAGGTCGACCAGATCGAGGGTGGTGCATTCGGCCCAAGCCCAAAAGGAAAGTGGGGTTGGACAGCACTCGATGTCTGGGTAAGTGCGCGAGAGACGTCAACAGCACTTCGTTTCGCTCCCATGACGTTATTCAGAAGGTCTTGAGCAGTAGTACCCGGAACAATCACCGGTGATCTGGGGGTTGTACGGGACGGTGTTGTTACGCTGGGGGCCTTGGACGGCTCGTCTGGTTTCATAGCACTCGGCAGGATGGGAGTGGTGGGAAGAGGATCAGGCACGGCAGCCGGGGGCGAGCCAAGCGCTCTGGTAAATCTGATCAACTTCAGGCAGGTCCCGGACGTAAAAGTGCGAACCTCGGATTCCAAAGAATAACCTCCCCATCTTCATCGTCGTCCAACACCCCGTGATCATCTAGTGCTTCCCGGAAGGCATCACCAACCGGGTCATCGTCTGTTCGGCCCGTATCTGTCATCGCATCATCTTCTAGCTCCTTTGCGCGTCGTGGGACTTGTTCGGGAATAATTTGATCGGCGACTTGGGGAACAGACTCGTGGATCTTCACCGACGAGATCGTGGAGACACCATTGTCGGAAGAGAACGTATTGCCATCTAGATGGACAGGGGAGGTCTATAGATGAGATGCGTAAATTGAATACCAACGACCCGACATTAATTGGATTCTCACCTCGAGTTCAGCGAGCGCCTTGGCGTCCCTTAGTAAATCCCAAATCCTCATTAGCTGTTCCTCGTTCGGGTGGACCTTCTCTCGGCCATGGGGCGGCGTTCCATTCTGCTTTCCCTCTGCCTCGTTTCCAAGAATTGCATCCGTCAACGTACTCCCGTCCACCAAAAGATCTCGTAATGGAAGGAAACCCTTGAGATCGATATCTTCGTCCAGTGGAGTCGTAAGAGCAGGTAATCTGGTGGACGGGAATACACGACTCAATGCACTGAAGAACTGGGCAAATTTAGCCCAAAATAGCGGCATCGCTTCAATTAAAATTCCTTGGGTACCGTTCCCGATGAGACCCATGTTTTCCTCTACGGGGGGCTGCGCAGCGTGTAGAATATATTTGATATTGGCTACGAGCCACTTGCTTGCGATTCGTAGAGCGGGCAAGGTACGTCGGAATGGAGCCGTGATACGCTGAGCGAGGTCGTTCTCTGCGGCATCCTCGGGGGGGACAGCAAGCTCATCAGTGCCAATCTCGAGAAGGACGCGGTGGACCGCAATGACATGAGCCAAAATGTGGGACTCGATGATTGTGGAATCTGGAAGGCCGCTTGATCTCCTGTTCGAAGGGGGTGAGGTGTCGCGGATCATGCGACGATTCCAGAGAGCTCCTTGAGAGAGGACGACGACTTTGGAGACCGTCTCTACGGGAAGGATGCGCTCTGATACGAGGCTCTGGAAGTCCTTGGCGACATTGTCCGCGTGTGCGAGTGAATTGATTTTGAGCCTGTAAGGGTCAACACGAGATGTATGGACCACGAATGGAATACTGACCTGACTGAACCTGATCGCCATAAAGCATGTAAAAGGACGACATTTTCCTTGAAGGACTCCACTCTGAGGCGAGGAGGGAGTTGTGCGGGATGTGGCACGTCGGTGTGGGGGGGGTCGATCTTTTTGGATTGGTGATCGAGTGCCCTGTTGAGAATCTTGTTGACGTTTTCTGATGCGGTGTCGTATGGCTGGCGGACACAGAGTGCTCTATAGTAGTGAAAGAGGGAGCTAAACATGTCTCCCTGGTAGAAGGCGAGGATGGCGAGCTGATGGGAGGAGTTGCCTTCGTATGGGACGAGGAGACGGGCTTGTTCGTAGCATTGAATGGCCTTGTCGTAGTTGCGTGCGCGGGGGATGGAGTCGATACCGGGCATGGGTGCTCTCCTATTGCGGCCACCGCGTTTTGCAGGGGCGGCAGCATCCTCGCGACCGGCCTTGGGGCGACCGCCAGCCTCGTTGTAAAGCTCGCGATATCGGGCGATGTCGCCGAGACAGACGAGGGCCTTGCTGAGGATGGCGAGTCTGGCGTGGTGTTCTGCAGGGCGGGGGGGGGGGGGGGCGCGTTGGTCGGGGGGGGCAGACTATGGA
>JBBPOI010000621.1:0-11264 GCA_038091355.1 Phylloboletellus chloephorus
GTGCAAAGGACCTAACCCTGGTCACCGGGGAGACTCACATACGCATCAATGGGGTAAACCATCAAATTGTAAAGCTGGGGTTCAACCCACAGCTGTCCCTACTTAAATACATCCCTAGGGTGGCTGTATCTGCCAACCCTCTACCCTAATAATAGTACATGACATCATAGTGATGTCATGGGGATATAAATAAAGGGCCGGACCCATGCATGAGGCATCTAGCCTTACACATGAGGCGCCTAGACTTACGCATGCATCAACATGCGCTTGCCTGATGTCCATAGTCTAGAACCTGGGCTAAGGGTTCTAATATTAGTAAGCCCAAATGTGACATGTAGTCACATCATGTGACTGTGACATCACGTGACTTTGAAGAAAGGATCATGTGACCTAGTCTTGATCACATGTCCTAGACGAAAAACTAAATAATAAAGTAAGGGAACCATGTGACCGTGGGAATACCCACATAGCTCCAAGAGAAATGCTAGATAATAATACAACGAGTGAGCGTCCTACAGCACTCGTATTCAAGATATAAAAGATCTAAAAATACAGAAAAAGTCCTACAAGACAGAGGGAAGAACGAGCTTAGTCACGGCTCGTTCCCTGTGTTCATAACAGAAGTTCTCTGGCGGCACCTTGGGCCTTATATACTATTCTACTGTATGTACATGTTTGGTTAATATTACTATAAAGAGGTGCATAACCCACAAGGCTGTGGGGCGGAGATTAAAAACATGAAGCATATATGAGGCAGTGGCAGAACAGCCCTGAGGCTGTGGCATAGCCCCGACGGAGATTAAAAGTGCATGTAGAAGGTGAGGCATTAAGGTTGCGTCACCAGAAATGAAAGGCATGAGGTATACGCATGTACGAGATCTTACCAAGATCTCGGTAAATGAAACATAGCCGCGCACAGCACGGAAAGAAGGAAGGCTGTGTGAGCATAAGGGCAGATCCAGGGAAGATCCCTGATCCTAAAAGAAATGTATCATAAATATTACTGAGTGGTGCATAAACTTGCACTAGTTTATGCAAGTGAGTAAAAATATTCGGAAAAATAGGGAAAAATCATGATAAAATGTACCGTCCATAACATAGCACCTGCTGAAATGCTAGTATTATGTGCCCGTCCAGCGCTATAAGTTAGGATAATGTTGCTGTCCCCACATAGAGCACTAGTGGGGGTTCCCAGTCACCTTGACTGTGGTGTCTCCAATTATAGACGTTAAGCAGAGTCAGGCACTGTCCTTTTCTGGTCTTCATATTCTAAGATGCCTGTACCTTTAGGGCAGTAGGGGCAGATCCCCCATTGGATATCATTGCATTATTTAGGTAGTTAAGTAGTTAGGGTATTAAGAGCGTCAAGGCATTATGCAGGATTAGGTTTGGCGCAGAATGCCATTCCTTACACTGGCTACGTGCAAACGGTCTTCTTCCCACCCGTTCCTGGTTTATCTCCCAGCTTCTCCAATTTTCCCCTTCTTCCATCGGAGGCCATTCTATGCGTGCCAGTGGTGCCACCTCTCTCGCGGCTTCTGGCATTCCCCCCTCTCATATTCAAGCTATCAGACGCTGGAGCTCAGACACATGGCAGCGCTATGTGTGCCTCCACTCTACTCTTCTTCAAACCCTTTTATTTCAGCATTCCTCTGCTCATGCCCCTTTGTAACGGTACGCTTCCACTATTAAAACAAAAAATAATAATAATAACAAAAAAAAAAAATCCTTCCTCCCATCACTCGGCTTTATAGCCATTATAGCATCCATTTTCTCATTTACGGTCACTTCGACCAATTGTTTGCTTGTATTTGTTTACCATTCTATGAATCACACTGGTCATTCTGCATATCAGGATGGCCGACCTTGCTCGCTATCCTACGGTCCGATCTGGTCGGCCAAGATCAATTAGTGAGATTTAATCCTTCATTACACAAAGCTAATTGATCAAGGTAGCCGGCTTTCGTGGGACCTCCCACTCCATCGCATTTCAGATTTCCTCTTGGCCCTTTCTACTAACTGATGCCTCCATGGCTACAACCGGACCCATACCAGTTTTCCCACCGCCTCTTCAGTGACCGCATTCCTGCCTTTATGGCTTTCACGCACCGCAATGGCTTCCCACACCTCAATGGCTCACAGGACACATTATTTGCACACTGCCGTGAATGGACTCTGTCAGTGCCAAGTGATGGTGCGTCATAGCATCTCACCCCTAACGCACCCTAGCAAGGCGATGGTCGCAGGGGTTCCGTTCCTCTCAGACTTACTCCCGTCGTCTCGCTAGGTGGGTTTCTCTGTCCTTTTGGCACATTTCCCCGTATTTACTCTCGTCATCTCACTAGCCCCAGTGCCTGTAACCTATTGTGCTTACATTAAAATTTTGTCACCCTCCTCTCCCTCCCATTTGCTCACTTATGGTCACTAGCATCCATTTTCTCATTTACGGTCACTTCGACCAATTGTTTGCTTATCACTTCGACCCATTGTTTGCTTGTATTTGTTTACCATTCTATGGTCACTTCAACCAATTGTTTGCTTGTATTTGTTTACTGTTCTATGAATCACGCTGGTCATCCTGCATATCGGGGTGGCCGACCTTGCTGGCTATCCTACGGTCCCATCCGGTCGGCCGAGATCAATTAGGGAGGAGAAACTCCTGTACAAAATTGGCAATGTTTTGTGAGCCCTGCCATAGGCCCTCCAGTTTGCGCAGAGACTCTTGCTGCAACTGATCAATTTGGAAGTTTTCTTTAATGTTGTCCTGGAGAGTCTTCCATATTGGCCAGGCCAGCATTCCTTTACTTTCTTCTTCGTCCAGAGCACCTTCCAGCATGATCTGGGTGAATTGCAGCACCTTCTTCTCCATTTGAGAAAGGACTGCTACAGTCCTGACCTTGTTATCTTGCTATTGCTGGCAATCGACCCAAAGTCTAATTTTGATCCACCAGGCATGGAAGGTCTTCTCCTCACTGTCCCACATTCTGGGATCGGCAATCTTGTTTTCCGATATTGTAGAGATCGGAGGATGGATGGGGAAAGGCAGGTTGGAGGAGGCATGAGTATTGCCAAATTGATCAGCGAGATCTTCAATGGATGTAATTTTGAGGAATGTCCTCTCCTCTACTGTTCCCTATCTTCCAAAGGGACTCTCAAGGAGGCTTTTATCCTCGTCTTCTTCAGCAATGATACCCCCTTGACTGCTCTAAAGGCAAGTGTGTGTGAATTTGTACGTATTTAGATGATACATAAGAAGGTTTAATAGGGATGATATCCTCTGCCCTAAATGTGCGGGCGAATAGAAATAAAGACCATAAACCGATGGTGCAGAAGTTGTTGTATTTACGTCTTTCTTCAAGACGTCTGGCCAAGGTGACCAGCGACCTCGCCTAGTGCACTATGGGGAACCAGCAACTGTTATAAACACGTTGCCTTTCCTATACGAACAAAACGCCCCTATAGTAAAAGAGTTGGACTTGGTCAGGATCGAACACTCGACCTGGCATAATACTTAGCTATTACATAAGCATGTCACATGACCTAACACATGTTTTTAATCTCCGCTTTATTAAATACATGAGGCGTACAGCCTCCTTAATTACCGCTTCTATTTATGCTTCTATTTCACGCACGTTTGACATGTGTTCTGATTAGAACCTTCTATTTCTCACGCACAGCTTGGTCCGTGCGCAGTAGTCTGGGGTATATAAAGAACCATGTATTGTAGTTAATCCCCAGCTTAATCCACTTGTTTGCTTCGGCAGCAAGTCCATTGAGTAGTAGCTAGTGCGTGAGTATGAGTTTAGTAGTAGTAGTAGTCGGTACTCTTCAGGGTCCCTTGCTGGTACTTCGGTATCAGTGACTGATCCTTTCTCCTTAAGTTTTCTCCTTGCCAGTCTGCATCATACTGCGAACAATTGCACCTTTGTAACAAGTCCTAGGGGTGTAGTGTGCCTCCTTTGACTTAGATAGTGGAGTCTCTGTGGAACTTGTCCTAGGACTTGTAACAGCAATGTTATCCTTATTTATCGAGCGCCAGACGAGCACCAATTTTACCGGATATACGGGTGGTATGCCCACTAGTGTAAAGTGCTAGGATCTCTTGTCTCCTTGACCCTGGAGCCGAGGTGGTGGAATAGCAGCTTAATCCAAGTGTAACAAGTCCAAGGACCTGACCACAGGGACTCCACTAGTTAAGTCCTAAGGGTGCACTAAACCCCTAAGACTTGTTAAAAATTGCAAGCGTTCACAGTACACTGCAGACTTGCAAGGAAACTAATGAAAAGAGAAAGAGCAGTTGCTAGCACCGAAGTGCTAACAAGGGCCCTGAATGCTACTAACTAATCTAGGGTTCACACTCACATAATCTCACTACGCTCATTGATGCCGAAGCAAATAAGTGGATTAAGCTGGGGACTTAGCTATGATACATGGTCTTTTATATACTCCTGACTACTGTGCACAGACCAAGCTGTGTGTGGGAAATAGAAGGTTCTAATCAGAACACATGTCAAACGTGTGTGAAATAGAAGCCTAAAATAGAAGTGGTAATTAAGGAGGCTGTACACCTCATGTATTTAATAAATCGGAGATTAAAAACACATGTTAGGTCACATGACATGCTTATGTAATAGCTAAGTATTCTGCCAGGTCGAGTGTTCGATCCTGGCCAAGTCCAATTCTTTTACTATAGGGGTGTTTGTTCGTATAGGAGAGGCAATGCATTTATAACAGTATGTCAGCAGTTGATTGAAAGCATGCCAAGAAGGATTGGAGCAGTGGTCAAGGCTAAGGGGGGTCATACCAAGTATTAAAACTACATTTACTATATTTTGAAAACATACTCACATAATTGTCCCAATGAGTGCCTGTTTTGAATTGCATATATCTCCATGGTTTCTAATCCAAATTACATAAATTTATTCTTGGCATCTAGCCCTGAGTAAATAGCTCCTTCTATACACCAAAACTTTGTTTGTATGTGTATTATGTAGTTTCTGAGTTATTCAATTAACAATCAAAAAGTGCAAAACATGGGGACAATTTTGTGAGTCACTATAATGCTATAGTGTCTGACCCATTAGGGTTTGTCTCAGAACCATCAATGAGTCCCACAAGTCCATGTATGTCAAGGATCATGAAAATTCAGTATTTCCACATCTGGAAATTTATACCATCATTTTCAGGAGATGGGATGTCGTATAGGCAGCTTGATGCTTGACTAGGCTTGCTAGAAGCTGAAGACATTGAGGCTGTGGCCTGTGGGTTCCAGAAACCAGATGTAAAAGCAGAGGAATGTGTAGGTGCTATTGTTCAGTATTTGAAGTCTTTGTCAAGGCAGGTAGAGCCAGGGCTCATAATCTTTTGTTCCAATGGAGTGAGGCTATTGTTACAAGTCTAGGACCTGCATCACAGGGACTCCACTACCTGACTACAAGGGCACACTAAACCCTTATATACATATACAAAGTTGTGTTGAAGCAGGCTAGGATGCGAGGGAAAGCAATAGCTTACCTGGGTATGACTTATGCTGAGCAAGTAGTGGTTAGAGGTCAATGTTAAAAGCTGGTACAGAAAGCAACTGCTAAAAGCTGCGAAAGGACGGAGGGTCGGAGGTCAGCACGAAGACGGAGGTGCCGAACTGTCAGGCAAGGCCCAGGTCAGCTCCAGAGGAACTCCGGAGGGCAGAGTTAGTTCTCGAGGTGGTGGGACGTTGTTAGAAATGTACAACTTCTACACAGTCGCTCGTGCTCCTAAGCGGCGATTTCCTATTCTTTTGGATATAAACCATTGGCTAACTGGTTAGCTATTCTCCAAGGAGGTAACCCTCCTTGTAATCACCTATGACGTCATTGAGTGACGTTGGACTTTACCTTTGCCAGAGCTAGGCCATGCGTTGGTCTGGACTCTGTTCTTGTACATATTTAGATTCTATGACATCACCATGATGTCATGCCTCACCCTTAGTGCATGTAGGGTTCACTCCCTCATGTACACCTCACTTCTTCCTTGCCTATCAGGCATGCCTTGGCTGTACCTTGGATATGCCTCATGGGTCATGCATGTCTCATGCATGTTTGTGATCTAGAGCGGACTAGACTCTCTCTATTATTATACATGATGTCACTATGATATCATACCCTACACCCAGGGTTATCAGCCCTGAACCCTGTCCTTATGTAAACCTGTACATAGAATGATATATATACGGGTGGGACAGTAGGATCGACCTTCAGTCGATCTTATTGATCTTTACTCATCACTCTTGCCTGTTGATAGACCTCAACATGTTACGAAGAAGCATTGTAAGTGAGTACCAGTTGGCCTATACTAACTGCGACTACGCTTGTGCCTCGCACGCTCCCTTTTACCCTCTAGCGTGTCCTCTCTTGCTTGGAGCTTAAATGAGTACTCTAGTTCAGAGTATAAATGAATAGCTGGGTCCTAGGCTTAAGGGAACGAGGGGTATACACACCTGACATGTACGGGACTAGCACCCACCGAAACGCTATTCATACGCTCGTCCGGCATTTATAAATACGGATAACGTTGCTGTTCTCGCATAGTGCACTAGTGAGGGTTTCCTGTCACCTTGACACGGACGTCTCTGTTCATAGACGTTAAAGAGGATCAGGCACCGTCCTTATATGGTCTTCTTCTTCTTATATCCTCGACGCCTTTAGAGGATTATCTCACAGTAGCTATATTCGTTATTTGCGTTTGTTACATAGTCTTACCTACATTTGCATTACGGTACGAGTAGTTTGAGGTAGTAATTCGCACCATTGGCTTTTGGCATCGCTCCTTGCCACTAGTCTAACTCGTAGGGTTAGCCTTGGTTTGCAAGTCGCAACAGACGTTGGCTTCACCTTATATGGTGCGCCTCTGCCACAAGTCAGTCCCAGATTTCGGAGGTCGGAGACGGAGTGAAGGGAGCGAGACTTAGTCTTCAGGAGGACTAATCTGGCAAACGATCTAAGAGTAGAGCCTGGGGAGACTCAGAGGGCGGAAAGGAGCTGAGGCCAAGTCGATATTCGAACTGCGGAATACAGGAATGGGCTCATACTTTAAATACCCAGATTGTAAGTAGATTACGGAGGGAATATTACGAGCGGGATCGGAGGAATATCATGAGTGAAACAAACCCGAAGTCCCGTCACAAGAGCGGGAGACTTTGTTTCTGAGACCCAGAGCTGTCAGAGAGTGAGACAAGTATTCGGAATACCTTCTGACAGCTTTTGAAATCAGAGAACAAGATCGGGGTCTCATCCTGACAGTTGAAGGTCAGGGGTTACACTCCGAGACAGAGGATGTGAAATCTATGAATGATTTTGAAATAAAGTATCAGGGGGAGAAATCAAATAAAGGTCCTAGAGGTTCGAAGACCCGGAGTTATGTTCTGATAGAGAACACACTGGAGTTCGCTTCTTTTCGAAGCGGAGTTGCACTCGGAGTGCCAGAGTTGTAGGTAGAGATTCGGAGTTGCACTCAGAGGGTCCAGGATATGACAGTCAAGAAGAACTCTATTGTGGTGTATACTGCAGCCAGCCTTATATATGTTACAGGGTATGTGACATGTCATTGGTGTGACTTGGTAACTACTGTAATGGAGTTCCCATAATAGTAATACTAAATAATTACTTCGGAGCATGAACAATATATAATGTATAAGGCCATGTTCAACAAGTTGCACTCCTTTACAGCAGGAGGCTGACTGGCAATGAGACAAGAGGAGAAAGAAAAGAGCGACCACTAATACCAAAGTACTAATGGGGACCCTTGAATGCTACTACTTTACTAAGGTTCACACTCACACAAACTATCTGTTACGCGAAGCGTATCTTGAAAGCTTGACGTACTCTGAAGCTAGTCGGGCAATACTCACGAAGAGACCGACGTCCGCTAGCGTTCAGGGAAGGAGAGAAGATCGAAGAGCGAGGGCTTGATGAACCCTGGAGCGAGATCAAGGACTTGGTGAGTCCTGGAGGGAAGGTCGAGGGCTTGGCGAGCCCTGATGCAAGATTGACGAGTGGGAATAGCCACTCAGAGATGAAGGACTTCGATGGAGGTCGAAGGATCACAAGATGAATACGCTTGTATTGCGTAGATCAAGAATGAAGAACAAGTACAAGCGGTTCCAGTATTTATACCTAAAAGATGGCGCACGGACCAAGATGAAAATAGTACCGTGTCAACGAAGATAGCAGATCAAGGGATGGAACTCGTTCTGAAATGTGTAAGAAGAACAAGGGTGGAAACCTTGTCTGAAACATGTACAAGCAACAAGGGGAGAAAACCCTATCTGAAACGAGTCACAAGTAAAGTTTGAAGATTCAGATCGTACAGATCTGAGATCTGCTAAGTAAATGTAAAAGTAAGGAATCAAACGGTAAGGGACGAAAGCGAAGGAAAATTGTAACACTATCTACGTCCAATGGACTTGATGTCAAAGCAAACAAGTGGATTAAGCTGGGGACTAATTGATTTTGGCCGACAAGGAGAGCCAAGTGATAGCCGGCATGACAGCCGCCTCAATTCCTGAGGCAACTTGGTGTGATTCAAGTGTGATACACGGGTTTCGGCCTAAAACCCAATGACGAGAAACAAATTCCCAGTCCTAACAATTGATGCAATAACACGAAATGGATTCGGATGAAGGCGAAAGCACTATAAAGGCTATGATGCCGAGTGATGGTAGGAAGGGGGTTTTTTTTTTCGGGATAGGTAAGGGAAAGGAAGGATGCAAGGAAAGGAAGAAGAAACACACGAGTAGAGGAAGTAGCGGGTGGGTCACCCAGCGAAGGAGTGTGGAAGAGTAGAGTTTGGAGAAGAGTGGGGTGCAGGCGGACATAGCACTGCCAAGTGTCAGAGGACCACCGGCCCATTGCTTGGATGTAAGAGGGAGAGGCACCCGAAGCGGCGAGGAAGGTAGCGCTGCCTGCATGCATGGAATGACCCCCAATAGAGGGGGGGAACGAAGCGCAAAGACGTGCAATGAACCATGAGCAAGAAGGGAGGTTACCATTCGCGCGAAGCCAGAGATGGGGATGAAGAGGGAAGCGGAGATCGTGCAAGGCCAGGTAAGCGGTGAAAAGAGAATAAGGTTCGGGCTCAGTAGAGGTGCGACGGACAAGAACGGTGTGCCCTTGAAATAAAGTGTCAGATTTGTCGGTGCGAAGCTGAAAGCTAAAGCTGTGAGGGAAGAGGAGAACAGAGGTGCGCCGTGAGGCGAGTAAGGAGGAGCGACAATAAGCGTTGTCCAGAGCAGTAAGTTCGCCGAGACGAAGCAAAGCGAAAAAGCCGATAGTGAGCTGAGTGAGAAAAAGTAAGTCGTCATGACAATAAGGGCGAGGCAGGGACACTGTAGGGAACCAGAATTCCCTACAAGCGCATATCCTGTTTTCCCCACCACCACACTTATCTTATCCAACACCCATACATGTCTGCTCTGTCCCAGCGCTTCCGCATTCCAAGTTATTCTGGTCCTGGAACTTCCGAGCTCGGAAGTGTTGTTTCGGAAACGCATTCCGGAAAGACCGATTCTGAAGGTACTTCCGGAATTTTCCCACACTTTTCCACAGGTTCTGTGTTTCAGAAACACCTTTCGGAACGACCAATTCCGAAGGCACTTCCGGAATTTTCCCACACTATTCCGCAGGTTCCGAGCGGAACTGCCTCGGAACTGCTTCCAGAATTTTCCCACACTTTTCTGGACTCGGAAACTATTTCCTCCAGACTCACATTCCAGAATGACCAATTCCGAAGGCACTTCCGGAATTTTCCCACGCTCTTCCGCAGGTTCCGAGCGGAACTGCCTCGGAACACTTTCCGGAAGTTTCCCATGCTCTTCCGGACTCGGAACTATTTCCTTCAGATGGACCAAAGATCAATTCCGAAGGTACTTCCGGAATTTTCCCACGCTCTTCCGCAGGTTCCGAGCGGAACTACCTCGGAACTGCTTCCGGAGCTTTCCCACACTCTTCTGGACTCGGAAACTGTTTTCTCTATGGACAGACTGTTTTCTGCATATGATGTCCATTCCCTCATTTACGCCTTCTATCTGCAATCCCTGCTAGTCCACTTGACTCCGCCTTGATCCGGGCCATCCATTCGGGTCTGCTTCCGTCCGGAACGGCCGGAAGTCCTTCCTTGCCCAAACCACTCGTAGTCTAGCCAGACTTTCTTTTCCGCCGACAGAATCTTTCATTTAGGCCCTGGATCTCGATGTCCCATGTCCATTCCAACCATCGGTAGGTCCAAGCCTTTGTTTTCTCATTGGAAATCATGTTTCAGGTTGATCTACATGTGAAATCCCAGAGTTGACTCACTGGCGATATTTTATTTTGTCTTTGATCATTTCAAAATGGAGCTCCAGATTAACTGGGCTCCGATGCGAGGGTATTAAAGAGGACGAGGAGAGAGCGAGAAAGAGGACGAACTGGGAGGACCGACTTTGACCAACTGGGAAACCAACTGGGAGAAATCGTCCTTGTAAAATCTTACTCTCACTCTTACTCTTTACATCCATCACCTCATCTCGATTTTGTCTGCCTACCGTTCGATTGACCCAGACTTGTGTCATTGTCCGTCCACTTTCGGACCAGAAATTCCGGACTTGCATGCTAGCTTCCGGAGCATGGAACTAGACCGGGCGCAGAGCTGAGTACTCCTGGAACTCATTTCTTTCGTTTTCTTTGCTTCATTCTACGCATTCCTTTGAGACTTCCTTCACTGGAGTCGAGAAGTTTTGCATTCTGGTTACTCCGGGATTTTCTACAGACCTCCATTCCTCTATAGGGTCGAACTTATTGCACCCTTCTTGTATTCCCCCTCCTACTAACCTGAATGGACTTGTCCACTAGGGAAAGACGGAGACACAGGGAGTACACACCCCACACCGCTGCATGCACGGACTGGACCAGACGGACTACTGCTCTGGATTAAAGAGGTGTTCAAAGAAGAATAGAACGAGATGCACCAGGAGCCTTATCCTTCCTATCCTCCGTCCTACCTCGTTTTGTTCCGAGGGAGCGAGGCTATTAGTAGACAGAGTCTATGCTCAGTCTCGAGTATAGGAATACCAGACTATGTTAACCAACCTATTAGTAGACAGAGTCTATGCTAAAGGACTATTAGTGTCTAAGGAGTGAATGATTAACTAAACGAGTGTCTCACCTCAGTCTCGAGTATAGGAATACCAGACTGAGGTGCGTGGTAAGAAAATCCCCACAAGTAACCGGGTGGAGTGATTACATAATCCATCC
>JBBPOI010000622.1:0-11261 GCA_038091355.1 Phylloboletellus chloephorus
CGAGGGCTGGTCGCTCTCGTCCTCCTCCGAGAACGGGTTGAACGACGTCAGGCTGGTCCGGTCGTCGGCCGCCTTGGTGCTGCTGCGCGACCTGCCCTGGGCGACGCTGTGGGTGCTCTGCACCGGCGAGCAAAGCTTTGGCGAGTCCATCGCGGAAACGCCGTCGCGGACGAGCTCGATGGCGACGACGCTGGTCAATGCCATCGCTGACGACCACTTGCCTCTTCTGGGCGACCCCTTTCCGCTACTCTACAACAGCACCGTCCGTATCCTACTTGTCTGCCCCTGCCCCTGCTGCTTAATCTCAGCATCGAATTGTTTCTTCGTCGCCTTCTTCTCTCCACGTCGCGCTCGTCGTTGCGCCTTCACCGCTTGCTTGCGTGCCTTTTTGTCCTCCTTCGACTCATCTCGCGCACGCGCCGCGACGGCTTCGAAGCAGCAGGCATGAGCGTCGCGCGGTCACGATGCACTGACTTGCATACCTCGCTTCACTCGCTCGTCCTCGTCCAACGCATCGAGCTTGTCATCTCCCTTGTTCCCATCCTTCGCGACGCTAGGCAGTCCTGTGCGCGAATCAAGCGTGATCTTCGGCACAGGCCTCGACGTCCGTGCTCGAATTATGCGCGGATGATTCTCCACGTTCGAGTACGTTGCTGGACTCCATCAGTACATCCACCCTACCATACGCCCGGACACTTACTTAGAATAGTTTCGCAGTCCCACCGGTCCTCTTTCTCGTCCGCATCATACCCTCTGTACGATTCTTCATCCTCTTCCCCCATGGCAACTACCCGTACCCTCTCATCTTTCCCCATCGCACGTCTCAGCGTCTCCAGCTTGTCTGCGCCAGATTCCCCAGCAAGAACAGGTTTCAGCTTTCGCCCAAGCAACTCATACTTGTCCATGAATTCGTCCACTATCTCCCCATAGTCTTCCCGGGATGTTATCAGATCCGGGGCGGAGGAAGAAGACCGCGAAGAACTAGTCGACCCCGTTGCCAGTCCTTCGTCGTCCAAGGCCTCTTCATCTGAGCCGTACTCCTTCGCCATCAGCTGAAGGTGACGAAATCAATCGAATCACATCAGTGCAGAACGCGAGAATGCACGCACCTGATCAAAACGGTCATCGAGGGTAAGTAAAGCCTCTGTGCGGTACATCGAAGAGCTGCTCATACTGTACCCCGACGCGTCGGATGCGCCTTTTCGTCTGCGTTTACCGCCAATCACTGGGAGCTGCGGCATATTACCGAGTGTATCACCACCCTCAGAATAAACGTCCCCCTCGGAATCAGGTGGTGGCGGGGCATCCATCTGGTTATTTTTGAATTTTGCAAATCTCACCTCCCAACTCACCTCCTCCTCCCCTCCTTGCTCTCTTTCGTTGCTGCCTCTCCCCGGTGGTCCGTATTCAAAGAACTCGTAATCCACTTCTTCTTCCCCTTCCCGTTCACCATCACGGACCAGTTCCGCGAAGAAGTTGTCTTGTGCATTTTCGTCCACGAATGCATCGTCTTCAAGCGCCTCCAGTACCTGCCTGAGGTGAGGATCCATGTCCGGCCGAAGCCCCGCGATTGAAGATGGCACGGCCTCCAGCGTCTCAAAGCTTCTGGGCATCTCGGTCTTCGAGGGCAATGCCTCGGCAGGCAGATCTGGGTCGTCACAGATTGCTTTGCCCTTTCCTTTGGGTTTGTTCCGAGACGGAGGCGCTTCGATGAGGATGCTTTCTACACCTTGTTCCTCTGTCCCCACCGCACGAAGGTGCTGCATGTAGTCGTACTCGGTATCATCAAAGTAGATCCCGTACAGGGCTGCCTGTCCGACTTTGGCACGGACATCATGTTCGATGACCTCGGGAGCGAGCGCAGCCTCCAGGTCCGTGCGGGTTTTCCCCTGTCTGATCTCGCATCGGAACGAAGAGAGCGGGGACAGAGACACACCTGCTTATCGTTTCCCCTCACAAAGGGCTTTAGCACGCGTTGCGAGGCGTCGGGGTCATGTATGAGAGGGTCCCTTTGCGATCTGTGGACAAGCTGAAAATGCCTTGCACCTGGTCGCCTGAATGTTGACTTTGCAGGCATTCTGGCTCAACTTTGAGGTGGGTTCGATGGGTTGCACAGCCACTGAGGGAAGTGTATTACGTAATAGCTGTCGGTTGGACCATCCCAGTGTCGAACACGAAGCAGCAGTGGCCGAGCTACTAGCCCTCTTCCTTCCCTTACCACCGCACTCGCAGACAACAGGGCTCCGAGCGCAGAAAATATATCGCTTTCCGTCGCTTCAACTCGCTGCCAACGTCAAGGATGCAACGCGAGCACATCCGTCGTGGTTTCGCTATATAAGTCTCCTTTTTCTGTTTCGTTCTGCGCAGACTGATCCCTTGTGCGCGTCTCTACCAGCCACCAAAAGGTCGTCTTGGAAATTGACTTCTCTGGCTCTCTCTGGGTTCGTTGCCTTCACCGCGCGGCGAGCTTTTGCTCACCGCAGCAACCTCACCTTCTCGCATCCAGGGATACACCGAGATTACCGTCGTACCGAACAATGCAAACCTGCGCACTATCCATCTCCATTCTAGACAGTGCAGTATGTCGCTTTTCATTCTGTCGTTCCCTCCGTCCTAACTCCCGCATTTTCAAGCGATCCACTCAGTCACAGTTGCATCCCATCAAGCCGAATTTGTGCACCACGATCCGCTCGCACACATCAATATCTCGACACCGCAGGATTGCCACACATACCCAGAACTCAAGAGAAAGCTTTATTCTGCACTCGCAGAGGGAGACGAAGGAGAGTTGTCGATCGCCATCCCAAAAGAGGTTTCCTTGAGACAATCAGGCCATGTTGGGCATTCCATGGCAAACGGCCTCCCCAGCGAAGGTGAACATCCCTACCTGTTTCCGTTTCTCTTCCCGCGGTTGCTCAATTGGAGGTAAATGAACGCAGTTGCGACCCCCGAGCCCCAAACACCAGGCCCCTCACAAACTCCAGCTCCAGGACCAGAGTTCATGCCTATCGTCGTTCATATCGAGTATAGCCTGAGAAATCCTGTAGATGGTATGCAGTTTGTCTTACCCACGGACGCATATCCACATGTAAGTCAATCCAATGGGAGTAAACATCTCATCGAGATCCTCATCCATCGCAGCGTGTCCCCCATGCGTACACTACCCCTTCCTCTCCTGACGCTGCGAGATGTTGGGTCCCGTGTGTGGATAACTTTTGGGAAAAGTGTACATGGGAATTCGAGTTCGTTGTGCCGAGGTACCTGGAAGAACCCGACTTGACGCAACGGGATGACGAATTTAGCGAGCGACAGGAGTCCTTACCGACTGTGGTTGTCTGCAGTGGAGACCTTGTGGAACAGGCATGTCTCCATACGCCCTATCCCGCACTTCCTTACGCTGACCATACGATGGTAGGTCGCTCATCCTAATAACTCCAACAAGACAATCTTCCTCTTTTCACAAACGGTGTTGACGTCGGTACATCACGTCGCCTTCGCTGCAGGGCCCTTCCATGTCCACGCCATCGCTGCAGATTCGTCAGAAGAGGCATCGGGTGTCACGCAGCCGCTCATGCATGCGTTCTGTTTGCCTGGGCATGAATCTATGCTGCACACCTCGACATCGGTCTTGCGCTCGGCGATGAATTTCTACAGCACGGACTTTGGCTCCTACCCGTTTGGTTCATTCAAGGTAGTAGCCGTCGACGAGATGCCAATTCAACGGTTCGACAGCGCAACCCTTTCGTTGATCACTGTTGATCTTCTTCATGGTGACGATGCCATCGAGCAAGTCATTGAGACCAGGCAGGCGCTTAGTCACAGTCTTGCATGTCAGTGGATGGGTATCAACATTCAACCCAAGGCATGGCCCGACCTCTGGCTTGTCAATGGGCTCGCGCTCTACATCACAGGTCTCTTCATCCGCAGATTACTTGGTAATAACGAGTACCGCTACCGGCTGAAGCGAGACATGCAACGTGTGGTAGAATGGGACAACGGTTCGATGCCGCCCATCTGTCAGCCCCAACATCTCGATCCCCTTGATGCTGCTACGCTTCCGTTCGTCAACCTGAAGGCACCCCTCGTGCTCCATATTCTAGACCGACGGCTTGGGAAGTCCGGCACATCCCTTGGCCTATCTCGTGTCCTTCCGAAGGTTTTCCTGTCTGCCATTAGCGGCGAGTTACCAAACAATTGCCTTTCGACTCATGCCTTTCTCCGTACATGCAGGAAGGTGAGTGGTGTCGATCTGCGCTCGTTCGCGGAACAGTGGATATACGGGAGTGGATGTCCTGCATTCGGCTTCTCTGCGTCATTTAACAGGAAAAAAATGGCGGTGGAGATCACAATGCGACAAGAGGCTCCTGCCTACAGAGCTCTCGAACACAACGAAGTATCAAAGCTACTGTTTAAGCCTGTGGCGTTCTTCGAGGTACGTGTCTGCCTCGCAATTTGGAATTGTCTGTCTCTGACCGTCGATCACAGGGTCAAATGACTGTTCGTATCCATGAAGCTGACGGGACGCCGTACGAGCATGTGCTTGACATCAGGTCTCCGTTCAAGCGCTACGAAGTACCCTTCAACACCAAATACAAGCGTATCCGCCGAAATACTAAACGTTATCTTGCCCGGCAAGCAGCCGCGCAAGCAGCTGCAGAAGGTGACGCCGAAGCGGCCGAGGCTATCGGTCTCATCGACATGGGATTCGGGCTGGATATATGGGAGAAAGAGAAGGAACGAGAGATTTGGAAAGTGGCTGATTGGACGGAAGAGGACGAACAAGTTATGTCGGGCGCTACGTACGAATGGATCCGAATGGACGCCGACTTTGAGTGGATCGCCGCCATTGCATTCGAACAACCTGACTTCATGTGGGTCTCTCAGCTGCAACGTGACAGAGATGTCGTTGCCCAGCTTGAGGTGAGCGCATCATTCGTACTGTCGGTTGCAACTATGTAGCTGAGCCGTTCAAAGGCTATCCATGCCCTCATCAAACAACCGACTGCCATCGTTTCTAGCACGTTTACGAAGACAGTACTCGTCTCTAATTATTACTTTCGGATACGGTGTGAAGCTGCTACCGCGCTCGTCAACGTAAGTCGAGAAGATCTTCCTTGCTTCTTGGATCACTGATGACATTGTGGGTAGTGTGCCATCCGAAAACTTGAATTTTTGGGGCTCTTCCACCTCTTTAAGCTCTTCTTGCGATACTGCTATGACCCTGAGGAGACGAACCAGGACCTGTTCATACACACCTACGTTCCGAAACCGAACGACTTCTCTGACCTTTCGGAGTACTTTGTTCGCAAGGTGCGTCAACGCGTGTTTGGCCTAGTGCTGACGAGGCTTATCGACGGTGCAGGCGCTTGTCCATGCCATTTCCCAAATACGTTTTGAGAATGGCAAGACTCCCGCGGTAGTCCGACAATTCCTGGTGGATCAGCTACGGTACAATGATAACACTGCGAACCCGGTAGGTGTCACTGAACCCCAACTCAAGACAAAGCACAAGCTCATTGGGCGTCACAGTACTCCGATGCCTTCTACATTTGCACTCTCATTTCTACGGCGGCCTGTGCAACAGTATCAACCGCTCCGCCAGAGCGTGGTGAGCTCCTGAAAGAAGAAGTGCGGTCTGAACATAGTGCCGAGGACGCCAATCTGCTGAAGCAAGCGGTTGATGAGATTAGCAGGTATCGGAGCATGGATAGGCTGATCCCTTCAACTCACAATGTCGTCACAATCGCGGCCTTGGAGGTGAGTGTTCCCACCCTACGTGGCTCCATTTCTAAATTGAATCCAGTTCTACCTGCTCATGATGGCTGCTAATCTGCTGCCGAATGACCTGAGAGTTTTTTTCCCGCTCACTCGGTGCGTAATCTCCATGCTCCTAGCCTTGTCTTGCTTGTTAATCGAGATCAGCGAGGGAAACTATACTCAAGTCCGGATCGCCGCCTTCGATGGACTGTTCATGTCCAAGTGGTACACACCCGCCATTATGCGGTATGTTCTGGCGGTGATGGCAAATGACCCCTCGCGGGTCGTCCGGCGCCATGTAACCCGATGCGCGTGTCAAAGTCTGGCCCTCCTAGTCTCCATGGGCGAGATGAAGAACGCGTTGAAAGATTCGGAGTCTTTGCTTATTGAGGAGGATGGATCTATGCCTCCTCAAGTTAAAGAGGCCAAGAAGAGTGACGTGGACCTCATGATCAAGGTCCTCCGCAAAGACCGTGAGATCGGCAAGAATGAAGTATTGCGTGAATTCTTGATGCCAATCGCACTGTACGTGAATTTCTTGCCTTCGTTGTCCCCGAAACGAGCATCGACACTATTTCTCCTTAGTGCTCCTGATGTCGACCAAGAAGTCCGATGGGGTATCATCAAGCTTGCGGACATCGTCCTCAGAGGTGTCGAAGAGACTCCACCTAAAGTCACCATTCACCTTCCCCCGACTCCTGTGGTGGAACAGGTCCCTCAGCCTCCCTCAGTCAAAGTACCAGCCAAAGTGCCGCGGCCCATGAAGACTGGCGGACCGCCTCGGCGTACTTCTGTTGTATCGACAACTCTTGCTCCTCCCAAGCTCAAGATCATACCCAGCGCAGCTCGTCCTTCAACATCGTCTGTTGCCACCTCCGCTGCTGTGGCGCGTTCCGGCGCTATGCCGCCACCTCCAGTGCCTACAAAAGCCAAGCCAAAGATGAAGGGAAGAGCTGCTGGTGTCATCAAGCCGTCGCACGTTCCAAAGGCGCAGTCTGGTGGAATGAGCATGAATGACTTGCGTGCTTGTCGCAACGCGCTCAAGAAACTGAAGTTGCACAAGAATGCCATGATTTTCATGCAACCAGTCGACCCTGTGCGGGACCATGCTCCAAAGTTTGTGTCTCTCCGTTTTCGATTCATGACGCGTGTGATAATAGGCTCCTGTTAGTTATTATGAGGTCATTAAAACCCCAATGGACCTAAGTACCATGGGTGCCAAGCTAGAGGAAGGCCATTACAAGGATCGCTTAGCATTCGCGGCCGACTTCCGCCTCATGATCGCCAACGCTAAGAAATACAACGTCTCTGGTAGCTATGCGCACTCCGAGGCTATATTCCTCGAGGGCTTCTTTGAGAAACGTGAGTCGCCAAGTGTCAGCTGGGCGTTCCGTCTGGTTAAGCAACATGAGTTATCAGTGTGGAATCGCATCAACAAGACTCTCGAAGCCGCCAACAAGGCTGTGGAACCCGCCCGCAAAGAGTTACCAACTGTTGTGGTGAAACAATCACCTTCTCAGAAGCTTTCCTTACAGCCTCCGCGAGCCTCAATGCCAGTGTCGGTGCCTCCTCCTGTCACTGCCGAACAGCCTGCTCCCCGGCCGGTTATCAAGCTCAAAGTGGGCGGCGCTCAAGTCAAGCATCCCGAAAAAGCGGCCGAGAAGCCAGTGGAGAAATCAGCAGAGGTTTCTAAAGCACCTAAAACCAAGACTCGTAAACCGAAGATTCCCGACGAGGCGCCACCCCCGTATGTCGACGATGGTTCTCACGATCTGCTCCAAGAGGTTATCGCCATTGAACGGGAGAAGGATGAAGAGAAGCGTCAGCGCAAGGCGATCAAGGAGTCTCCTCCGGCGACCAAGGCGTCGGGCAGCGTGCCGCCCGGAAAGCGTCGAAAACCAAACGTCGAAAACGATGAGGATGACGTCTCGACGTTTGCTACGCCTATACCGAGGAAAGATAAGCCGAGCGTGCCCTCCAGAAGCACGAGTACCCCAGTCCCGGAGAAGCCTCATGCGCCCACTCCGAAGACTGCCCCTGCGCCGCCTCCTAAGCCCAAGAAGAAGGGATCCGAGCCTGCGCCAACACCTGGACCAGCCACAGAGGCGCCTCGCATCTCCATTAAAGGGAAAGAACGGGAAGTCGCCAACGCTCAGCCCACGCCTTCAAAATCCCGGACTGCTCCTTCTACCACTCTGCTAAACGAGAAGAAATGTCGGGATGCGCTGAGGGTGATTTCGAAACTTGCCGAGTATTCCATCTTTGCCCAGCCGGTGGACCCAGTAAGGGATGGTTGCCCTACGTGAGTTAGATCATGCAAGTGGAGGTGATACTGACCCGTGTCTAGGTACTATGAGGAGATCACTAAACCGATGGACTTTGGCACTATGGGACAAAAGTTGACGGAAGGGAAATATTCCACGATGGAGGATTTCGTCAAGGACGCCGAGCTCGTCTTCAGCAATTGTCGCAAATTTAATCCTCCTACTACCTACCCTGTTAACTGCGCGGATGCGGTCGAGAGAGTGTTCAAGAAGGAGTGGGCAAAGGGGTGTGAGAAGAAGCTTTCTTGGGCAGAGAAACGAAGTTTGCAAGGGCTGATGACGACGCTGGTGAAGGAAGACATGTAAGTGCTTGCACAACGGCTCCACTCAGCTAATTCTGTTGTGACCAGTTCCTTTGTCTTCCGGGAGCCTGTTGACCCGGTGCTGCTGGGCATTCCAACGTACTTCCAAGTGATTCCTCGGAAGGATGCAAGGGACCTTAGAACGATTCGGACGAAGCTGGATAACGACAAGTACGACTCCATAGAGACATTCGAAGCTGACATGGACCTGATGGTGCGGAACGCGATCACGTTCAACGGGGGCGACTCTGAGGTTGGCCGGATCGCGTACGTGGTGAGGGACAGGGTGAAGGACATGTTGAGCAACACCAAGAGTGGGGGAGGGACCAAGAAGCGCAAGGACGGGGAGAGCAAAGCCACGGGGCCGCAGCCTGCCAAGAAAGCGAAGCTTGCCTGAGACGAGACTACACTAAGAAACGACGCGATAATTCACTTGTATTTGTTGCTTGCTCTGCTGCTTTGCTATGCTGTGTAATCTGCTCTCCTGGACTGTAGTACGCCGTGGCTAGCGAACACATCATGTACACGGCCGTGGCAGACGAGCAAGCAGAACATGAGCCCGGCGAGGACATCGATCCAATATGGACGTCGAGCCGGACAGCGCGCCAGATATACGCGCTCGGAGAAGTAGACAGGGTTGCTATCCGTCCTCGTTTTCCCATCTCTCGAGCTGACCGACGGGGCCAGGACATCGGGCGCTTGCTCACCCTCGCCGCGTCGTCCGTGTCGCTGCTCACGCTGCCGCAGACCGACGCACCCGGCGACAACCTCCCCCAGGGAGAGGAGCGCTCCGAGCAGTTCGTGCTCGAAGTGAGCGAGTACTTTGAGCGACTGGACGTAAGTCTCTGCCCCCGTCCTCGGTGCACGCACGCCATTCCTCGCGCTAGTCTATACAGGTCGCCATCCGTTCGTCACTCGCGCACATACGACAGTCTCGCATCGCCCCCTCTGCCATCAACGCCCCCGCGCCCGGGTCTGTCCCCCCATCGCTTGGCGTGAACATCCCCACAGACGGTACAGGCAAGGGGGAGGTCAGCCTGGGGTTACAGGAAGAGAGGATAGGTCGCGACGCATGGGTGGGCATCCTCCATGCCCTCACGCGCCTCAAGGACGGGCGCGAACGAGAAGAACTCGGGAGCACTAATGAGTCGCAACGGCGTGGGGTCGATATGGACACACGGAGATGAAACGAGCGCAATCGAGCGGCGGTAAGAACAACATACAACAAAGACCCTCATGTGTTTCTGATGATGACGGACGAACGGATCCAAGTCGGAATCGGAATATGTTGGTCGGCAGTGCGGGTATAGAGCAGGACAATTTCTCAATATGCATTGTTGGCCACCACCACGCTGATATGAATTAAAGAGTGCTTTCTGGCAGAGTCAGATGGGACGCTTACACGGTCGCTTCTGTGAGTTCTTTCTCGGCAGCCAGGAGTTCCTTGTCTTCGGAGAAATCTGGCTTGGTCTTGACGGAATCCTGTTTCATTGGTGGATAGGAGGCATCGACGTCATCTAAATGGAAGACTTACGACGAGCGTCTTCAGCTCCTGGACCGCCTTTTCCAGGCGATCGCCAGAATCCTTGATCATTCTCTGAAACTCTTCGAATATCCTTCTCTATGACACCGTCCAACCAATGGAAACGACGATACCACACAACCACCGAAGAGGAGAACACACACATCAGGGCACATTCATTTCCGCGCTGTGCGCACACGACACGCAGGAATGGGGGTGTGTGACAACAGGCCGTTAGACACGTACAGCATTTTTGATGTCCCACTCATCGCCATTCTCCGCGACCATCCTGTCAAGTTTGCGCTGGTGGTCTTCTGCCTCTTTCCTGTACAGGTTGTGTTCTTTGAGCAGGCTAATTGATTTGATGTGAGTCTATTCTGGAGAGCGAAGCCGAAATATGAATCTGGCGCACCGTTTGGCTGCGCCAGCCTTTATCTTCAGCTGGCGCTGGATGGCCAACTTCTCAGAATCCGTTCCTTGTGGTGCTAACATTGTGTTCAGTTGCATGGACGTTGTGGTCTGAGAACAACAAGTATCGTCGGGCGGGCCACAAAGTTGAGTTTGGGTTTGGAGGTCGATCGATCAGTTCATGGGAGAAAGCGATGGTCGTTTTCATAGACTATAGGTTATAACAACAACGGTGCTACATCATAGACGCAGTACAGCTTCGTGGTGCATGTCGAGAACCAAGACATATACACACAACACCTACTGGGAAGGACCAACGCGCGCGCAGCCAAAGAGAAAGGCGGATAGACAATGATACCAGACAGGAAATGCCAGGGCGACGGCTAGTAGCATGTGCAAAGACGTGGGAAGCGGCGACATGACAAGCGCATATCGAGGTGTGGAGCGTGATCCAGATAGCGATATTTCCAACGCCCGCAAGCAGGCAGGATAGAACCACAGGATCCGCAATTCGTTCGAGGCGCTCAAGCGACCCCCAAGTGCAGTCGACTGGCGAGATGACGAGGGGCGAGCACAACGGGAACGAAACGTTGACGCGCACGCGGGGGAGCATGTCGTTCATGGACGATCTCTCGTCCATGGCCCTCTCAAACCCCGCGTAGTGAATCCTAGTCGACAAACACATCAGTGCCAGGGAGCCATTCTCATACAATGAGCACGGCGACAGGGGCAGGATGAGAGACACGTTGACGTCTTGCCATGACTCGCCGCCAGGTCTGGAAGGAAGGAGAGAGGGAGTCGTTAAGCGAGCGGTGATCAGTCGCCCACTTCGTGACATGAGTGCGTATAAATCATGGCGTAATAAACAATGCGTGTAGGAGCGGTCCTCGTTAAGCAACGTGCTGATGGCCAACTTGAACCGTGCAATGGTGGTACAAGACATAGGAG
>JBBPOI010000623.1:0-11250 GCA_038091355.1 Phylloboletellus chloephorus
ACCAACTTAGGAAGGGGTACATTCGCCCTTCCAAATCACCCCAGACGTCACCCGTCTTTTTCGTTCCTAAAAAGGATGCTATTAATAACATGAGGCATACATGCCTTCTTAATTACTGCTTCTATTATGCTTCCATTTCACACATATTTGACACATGTTCTAATTAGTACCTTCTATTTCCCATGCACAGCTTGGTCCATGTGCAGTAGTCTGGGGTATATAAAGAGCCATGTATCATAGTTAATCCCCAGCTTAATCCACTTGTTTGCTTTGGCATCAAGTCTATTGAATAGTAACTAGAGTGTGAGTGTGAAGTAGTTAGTAGTCTTCAGGATTCCTTGCTAGCACTTCGGTGTTAGTAATTGGTCCTTTCTTTTAGTACCTCCTTGCCAGTCTGTGGCCTACTGTGAAGGCTCGCACTTTGTATCATTGCTATTTGGGTTTAGTACACCCACTTAGTGTAGTAGTGGAGTCCCTGTGGAGCATGTCTTTGGACTTGTAACACATTCTTGGTTTGATCTTAGTAGTCTTTGAGGTATAGTATGAGCACTCATGGTCTTTCTTAGACTCTGGGGTTGCCACAACTCACTCTCTCACTCAAATCTTTTCTAGCACAAATTGCCCTGACACAGTCAATGGGTTTTTGGTTACATGATATATGTATTGTACTACACACAGCACGTACTACAACCAGCACTCGACTCATGTCGATACAAGTTATTCCCTTTTCAATATTGACAGCAGTAGTAATGATAAGCCCTCCTGTGGTTGGATAGGTAGTTAATGAGAGAGAAAAAAGAAAAGAAAGGGTTGTGCAAGTGAGCACTGTTACAGCTACAATCCATTGATTGACTGGATTTTGGGCAGTATCTTTTTTTCATTCACCTGGACAGACCATGCCAATGCCTCTGGACACTGATTCCTGTCACCAGGCTGAACATGGTGCCTGAGTCATCGATCGCCACCGTTAGACGGGACAACTCCCCCGGGAGCCTGCGCGGCCGTGTTGGGCAGGGTGTTGATGCCATCACCGGTTCGGCAAACTCTGGCGTCGTCGACTCCTCATTTGGTGTCCTCCGCGCGTTCTTGCCGGGACAGACCCACGGCAGCACTGCTACCGGTGCCCTTGCGTCGGTGCCGTCCGCTACGTCCGGGTCAGGGGAGGTGGACTCTACACTGTGGGGCGTCCGACCTAGCCTCGGTCTCCTGCGCCGCGAGAGCGGGTTCTCGATCGCTGGACTGACGGCGGCGTTGCCTGGACAGGGGAAAACCAAGAGCAACGATGTGGGACAACGTGAACTCGTCGAGGTGCCTTCCCGCCCGTCTTCGCTCCGGTCGCACAAGAGTGGCCGCGACAATCCTTCAGGCTCCGAAGAGACAGATGACGCCGAGAGGAGCGAAGAAGGGGCCAGCGACGAGGATGATGATGAGGATGCGGATGCAGAGGATGGGGAAGAGGAGGGAGAGGAAGAGGAAGAGGTCCACGACACGAGGAGCATCAAGAGTTTTGAGAGCATGTTGAGCAGCGGGCGGACGAAGCGGAAGGCTGCAACGCCATCATCGTCGAGGAGGCGGAAACGGTTGGCGGATCTGACGGATCGGTTGACGCATGGGATGGCTGGCATGTCGAAACGGGTGCAGGGGGACTCTCACAAGGTAGGCGGGGCAGTGCGGTTGTCGATCTGTTGGCGCACTGCTGAGTTCGCTTCAGGCGACTTCACCAAAAGAGCGTCTGTCGGCGTTACCTGCATCAACCGGTCGGCCCGACTTCCCTGCGCTCGCGGCGACACACCCATCGTCGTCGCTAAGCGTTATGCCAGTGCCGACGATATTTACTCCATTACCGCTTCCGAACCGTCGGTTCATGGAATGCACGGAGCAGGACATCAGAGTGTCGGAAGTGGGCGAGCTCCTGCGGGAGTACCAACGATTGGCGGAGGCAGTGCACGGCGCTGGCGGATTCCAGGAGTGAGATCGGGGAGACGTTGAGGTCTGGTATGTTGCGTCCGTATGGCTGCGCGGGCTCTCGAATCGCGAGGACGAGACGGTAGAAGGGCTCTTTTTCACAGCAACACACACATTGTACTACTCGATCATGAAATAACCATGTTGCGGAAGAGTCTCGAGTTTATTAGGAGGGAGTGGGCACGGGACAGTTTTGAACATCGCTCGAGCACTCTACGTACACCGAAAATGCGTACAGTAAAATATCATGCTAGCCACAGCTTCATGTACTCAAGTGCGGCCATCTGGACGGCGAAGACCGTCTCATCAACAATACCGTTATCAATGACCAAATCCGAGCAGTGGAACGCATCACTTTCGTAGATGGGCTGAGTGGTTATGTTAGCCTTGTTCAGTCCGTCAGCAGAAACAGTAGCCCCACGCCAGGGGTCGCCTGTCGTGTCTCGTGAGCGACAATCTACAGGGAGGAATATACGTACGGAGACCGCTGACGAAGAAAAGTCGATCCACGTCGACGTCCCAGCCCTCGTATGTCTTATCGACCTCGGCAGCGGACGGCGACGGCGGTGAGGAGAACTTGTCGGGAAACATGTTGACGCATTGCCTCTGATGCAATGATCAGAACGACCTTCCCCCACATCACACACGAAGGAACACACCTCGACGTATATGGGCTGTACGATCCGACTAATGATGGCTGGTTGACCGGACGTTGGACCAACTTGAAAATACCCAACCTGGTTGCAAACCATCCAGAACCACGAGCGGTAGCTGTTGTTCACAGCGACATTCGTCCAGTAAGATTGACTAGTGTCGTACGTCCCGAGGCAGGTCCTGCACGCAACATCCGCATCATCGCACCAAGCATATGTAGTTATCTAATCTGGAACTTACTCTGCGTCAGTATCTCCGCAAACTAACCGAACGCGTGGACGGTCAGATTCTGGCATTTCCTCACTCATTTTTGCTGCTGATTGAAACTCACCATATGCGTAGTAGGTATTGTTCCAGAAAGATCCCCACGAGTAGATGGCGTTCTCGAGGCCCCAGCCGGTCGCGGGTGCGCTGACACCGTTTTTGACTTCTAGTGCATCGCAGAACTCGAAGAACATGGCACCAGGGCCGACGCTAGGCTGCAGGGCCTGCCAGTCGAAAAGGTTATACTCCACTATATTTGCGTTATTTCGGATCAGTGCTTCTCGTCCTTAGGAGGTAGAAAAAGAAGACTAACGAGCACTAGCGAAGTCATCGATGTGCGAGAGACTGCCTAACCCGAAAGCTTCCTTCAGACTCTGGATAGCAGCAGTGTTATTCTCAGCGTAAATCTGGTCGAGGTATGCGATGACAGCTTGCACGTCAGACGAACAATTTTTGGGCATGTATTCTTGGATGGGAGTGAAGTAATCGTAAAAGTCACTACGGGGATAGGCGGATCAGGCAGAGAAACACAGCAAATGAACTAGCGAGCACGCACGTTATCGCTTCAACGACAGCTGATGTTGCATAGCCCGCATAAAAGACGCCCGGCTGACTGTTCATCTTGAATCATCCTGCGGATCACTGTTTGAAACATACTTACTTGACCATTGTCCAAGTCGTCAGAGCACCTGCGCGCGCTCCGCTTCAGCGCACCTCCACGACTACGGATGCGGATGTTACTCACCAGAGTAACTTCCGCCGATCAAGATCCATGGCGTAGTGTCTGGCTTAACGTTGTCGCCACCAGGCATCGGGAGGTTAACATTTTGTGCAAAGTAGACAAGGTCATCGATGGCTTGTTGGATTGTCAGGAGCTCGAGACTCTGCGAGGTAAGGTTGTCATAAGGATTGGAATATCCGAAGAAACGGTGCTCGATGATGATGGCAGCCCCATCCTGTTGCTGAGCGACCATGCCAATCATGGAATAGTTAGTGAGGTAAGCTTCGTAGCCTGGAAAGGCGTGAGATAATGTCATCAAGGGCAAAGCGGTGGAAGAGGCATGCCTTCAGCATTATTTTCTCCCGGAGTCACCAATACGATAGGACCGCCTTCATCATTACTTCGGTTCATGAGAGCCTACTTCCGTCAGAGAAAGAAACGTACCAACTTCATAGAACTCCCAATTCATCCAGTATCGTTGCTGAAAGGTGCCGAGACTAGGGTCATTGTGGTCGATCAATTGATCAAAGTAGTACACTGTGGTGAGCGGGGGTAGGGCTGTCCCGTTCGGGCTCGTGATTGAGCGTTCGGGAACGGAAAGCTGGGGGATAGTAGGTTTTCCTCGTAGCATGGCGTTTGGGATCGCTGCATCCACGAACGAAATTGACAGCAACGCTGCCATTAGCGTAGTGAGCACCATCTCTCCGCTGAGGTGTATTTGTACAGGGGAGGAGTACTTACCTACGGCTTTTATACGAAAAGGGTACATAGAATATCGGAAGCAAACACGGCGACAGTTGATGCCTACCATCATAAATAGAACCGACCGACCTCGAAACGCCAAGTGACCGGTATAACGAGTTATATGTCCTGTTTCAGACCCAATCGAAACCAGGCTTCTGGACGAATGGTCACTGTGAACAAAGCTATATGATACAATCTCGGAAGCAAATACGACACGACCAGTTGATGCCTACCATTATAAATAGAACCGACGGAAGTCGAGACGCCAGCCAACCGCATCTGCAAAGACAGTCTGTTACGTTGATGTTTTGACGGCTCTATTCCCGCTGAATGGAGAGCTCTGATTGGCCTGTGTGTATCCAAAATTGGCAAGACCCTGAAAGGAAATCCACAATGGTTTCTTTTCTGCATTTCGGAAAAGCAGATGGTGGTAACACTGAGTTATTTGACCTGTTTCAGACCCAATCAAAGCACCCCGGCCGACAACACCTGAAAAGTAAATTAGAGACAGGACACGGATGAAACCCGAATATGCTGGAAATGCACCCGTCGCGCGAGACCATCGAGTACTGTGCAAAAAGGGACCGAAATTTCATTAGGAGAAAAGAAAAAACACGGATTAGGGGAACGCTAGGAACACAATTGTGCGACGACGGATGTACTGTTCTTGATTTGTTAATTCTTCTGATTAATATTCCTCCGATATGTCAACGGGGCAAGTTGGTTAAAACGTGCTGCCCTCTGGTGGTTGGGGTAGCTTTCTGTTATTGAAAGACCCCATTTCCCTAGCACGGGAGGTCAGATATCGGATACGAGAATGGGGATGATGTTTCACCTTCTTATACCAACCAGGATAGTCTCTATGCTGCTATCCTTCCCCCACTGAGAGAGGACGCCAAGTTTGGCAGGATCAACCTTGCCATCCGCCTGATTGACAAAAGGCAGATTAACACGAGAGAGGAACTGCACGGTGGGTGGCTTTTCCGGGTACGATTCGCCACAGTGAATCTTGAGACTATAGATGCGGTTCTCGTGTACGGTCTGAGGCACGGGATCAGCTCGCGATGTCGAGGATCGTAGATGACCTTGGACGAGGACTTACATGGCCCGGACCAATGATGGTTCCATTCCAATTGCTCATCATGATATCCTCGCTGTCCTCCAAGCCGTACGAGCAAGATCCATCTCCGATACCTTTCTCGCCCTTCTCGAGCTCTTCAAGGAGACGGAAATTTCGTGGAACTACGTACTACTGTGTCAGTGCAGTGCACATAGGCGAACGAATGGATTGTACCTTTCGCCATAACGAGCAGAAAGAAAACAAGTGAGGAAGCGTAGAAAGACGCGCGAGTGACTCGAATGGGTCACGCGGCGAACATTAAACGGGATATTGACACCGCCTCACGCAGTTACGACGACTCTAGGTCATCAAGTCTCCGTCATCGCCAACGACCGCAACAGCGAGTGTGACAGTGAGCTGACCAGCACTTTCCATGTTCAGAGCCAGCCAGCCAAGCCCGTACGATGATATAGTCGGTGCGTCGCACAGTGCTCGTTGTTGGCTTTACAGCCAACCCGCGTATCTAGTCCAAGCTACGGACGAGAACCTGACCAGTGAGAACTGGGAGGTCATTCTGAATCTCTGTGACAAAGTACAGGAAGATGGTGAACCAGGGTACTTGTCTGGCCATCGCTCGATCCAACCACCTCCCTGACGTTCAGTTCGTCACAGTGCACGGAATGTCATCGCCGCCGTCATCAAACGCCTCACACACCGCAGTCCAAACGTCCAGCTCTACTCGCTTTCCCTCACAGAATCTCTCTCCAAGAACTGTGGAATCGATCTTCACCGTGAATTGGCTTCACGTGCGTTCACTCAAGCTCTCGAAAAGCTAATCACCGATCGGGTGCGGAGATTCAAGAGCTGATCCTAGGAGATATGCACTCATAACTTCACTCAGACTACTCACGAGAAGGTCCGTAAGAGAGCTCTGGGCCTCGTCGCCGTGTGGACGGCCGAGTTCGAGAAAGACACTTCGCTCGGTATTATGGAAGAATGTTATAACACTTTGAAAGCAAAAAGTGGGAGTTTTCTCACCGCTCTTTCTGTTGGTTACTGACTTGTACCCGAAGATTATAAATTTGAGACGCCAGACGAGCCTGCACCCCCTGCCGTCGACGATGAAGTACGGCGGAGGGAGGAGGAGGAGCTACAACGAGTCCTGGAGATGTCCATGCATGACAAGGGTGGCAGAAGCGGGTACACTGAATTCTCGGCGCAGTCGAGTAGTCCAAGTGGATCTCGTTCTGGCTCGGGAGCTGGTCCCAGCGCCAACATCGCTACAGGAACCCCTCATCCATCGGGCTACGTACCTGCTCAGAGTCTTCCGAGAACCGCAGCGTCATCTACGTCATCGCTGCCATCGCAAGTAGTTGCTGTGCTCCCACCTACCTCCACCCAAATAGTCACTCGTGTCAAGGCTTTGCATACCTTTGAGCCGACTGAGCAGGGAGAACTCGCGTTTGAGAAGGGTGACATCATCAAGGTCGTTGACCGCGGGTACAAAGATTGGTGGCGTGGTCAGTTGAAGGGGCGGACTGGGATATTCCCCGTAAACTATGTGGTTAGTATATCGCTTGCTCGACTGTTTCTTCCCATCCGACCGAACCTCACAGGAACAACTACCGGAGCCAACGGCGGCCGAACTTGCGAGAGAGGCAGAGCAAGAAGCAGCTGTGTTCGCCCAGGCTGTCAGTGTCGATAGATTACTGACCATGCTGCGCGCCATAGACGCTTCCGGAGAAAATCTTGCGGACAACGAAGAGATTCAGGTTCGAGAGTCGTGCAACTTCCTCTTTATTGTAATCACCGGCTATCTTGGCAGGAATTATATCGTTCTTGCATGTCCCTTCGGCCGAGGATCGTCAAGCTCATCGACAAATATAGTCAGAAACGAGGTGCGAGCCTTTGATTCTCCTCGGGTTCATATTCAAAAACCTCATCCAGCCGATCTTGTGTCGATGAACGAAAGTTTCGTCAAGGCGAGGGTCATCTTTGACCGGATGATGGAAGATAGTCTTGCGAGACATGCTGGCAGTACGTGCATCACTGTCATCCGTTCAATTGCGACTCATGGCCGTGATAGTGTACGACGTTGCCGCACATCCGGATTATGGCCACGGGCAAGCGCCGTACGTCCACCAGGAATATGGCCCTCAGCCCCCGTACGGTTACCCTGCCACCACACCGGGGTATGATCAGCAACCTCCCCAGCAGCAATCTGCGTACGGCTATGTTGCACCAACTGGTTACCCCGAGAGTTCGTTCCCACAGCACCATTTAGATCCTGGGTATGGTGCTGGACAAGTGTATGCACCTGCAACTAGTCAACCATATGGTGGATGTTAGGAATATGTTCCTCTGCCTATATGTTCATTTTCATTTTATGATGATTCTATTTTTTGAGGTCATGTGATCAAGACTTATCTATCTCCAAGGTCATGTGACATGCATATGTCATTTGGGCTTATGTTTATTCTATGACAAGAGAATTCTTAGCCCAGGTTCTAGAATAAGGACATATGGAGACAGTGTGTTGATACACACATCTACCATATGCCTTATCAAAGGATGATGGTGTTATAGGTGACATCATGATCTATTTATGTTTATCATACAGTGCAGGATTGGTAGGTACACAGCCACCCTATAAATGTATATATGTAGAGTACTGGCTGATGTTACAAGTGTTATAAACACGTTACTTCTCCTATACGGGCAAACACCCCTACAGTAAAAGAATTGGACTTGGCCAGGATCGAATGTAGCTATTACATAAACATATCACATGACCTAACACATGTTTTTTAATCTCCACTTTATTAAATAAAATGAGGCATACATGCCTTCTTAATTACCACTTCTATTATGCTTCTTATTCACATACATTTGACACATGTTCTAATTCTCAACTTCTATTTCCCATGCACAGCTTGGTCCATCCACATTGGTCTGGGGTATATAAAGAACCATGTATTGTAGTTAATTCCTGTGGCAACACTAGAGTCTAATAAAGACCCTGCATGCTCACACTATACCTCAACGGATAGACAATAGATCAAACCAAGAATGTAGGCCAAAACCCACAAGAACTTGACTAGAGTTCTTGGGGTGCTATCATTCATCTTTATATACTATAGCTACATGGTCCGTGTGCATATATGCAGCATATTACTAATACTATCTATGATAAGAGTGGATATTGCTATTCGCTTGCTATACTTGTTATCTATTGCTACAAGGTTTAATGTGATTATGTGAAATGGTGAAATATGTGAAGATGTGATAACGTGAAGATGTGAAGAGGTGAAAGGTTGAGGATATAGATAATTCCCATGGTCACATGATTTAGAAATGAATATTTACTGAAGGAACGCTCAGCAGCTCAACTTCATAAATATAGCTGAATAAAATATTATCCACAAGACAGGGGCAAAAAGCGAGTGCACAGCAGCTCAAGCTTTGTGTTTCTAACACTTTGCTTAACCTGTTCTAAGGTTTCATCAAAGTTCTTTGCAAATTCGGTGGCCGCCAGTGCCTTAGCTTTGAAGGGTTCAATCCCCATTCTAGGCATAAAAGATTGGGTGATCTGAAAGGGTGCCTTTCCTGTGGCACTATGAACCCGATTATTATATGAAAACTGTGCCAGTGCCAACCAATCTGACCATTCATCCTGCTTTTCAGCAGTGTATAGTCTTAAATACTATTGGAGGTCTCTGTTAAAATGCTCTGTCTGCCTGTCCATTTGCAGGTGAAAAGCTGTGGATATTTTAAGATTGATGCCCAGCATTAGACCTAAGTCCTTCATAATCTGGGCCGAAAACTGTGGCCCACGATCTGAAATGATAGTTTTTGGAAGACCATGGTTTTTTCATACATGGTCTCGGTATAACTTAGATGTTCCTACTGACGTGATAGTTTTATTCATTGGGATAAATACTGCTTCTTTAGAGAAGCAATCAACTACCACCAGAATAGTATCATAAGAGTTAGATAGGGGCAGATTGGTGATGAAATCTGCTGATATATCCTGCCATGGACCTGCTAAAAATTGGAGTTAGGTTGAAGCTTACCCATAGGGGGTATATTGGTAGGCTTCATACGAGCACAACAATCACAGCACAAAACATAATTTGTGATTTGTGTCCTCATGCTCTCCCAAGCATAATATCTTGAGATCAACTCAACGGTTTTCTCTGACCCTGTATGTCCAGCCAGTGGCGAGTCATGGTATAAAGTAATAATATCTTGACGAAGGGTCTCATCTTCATCAGGAATATAAATTTTATTGTTTAAGGTTAGGAGTCCCTTGTCGTCCCTTCCTAAGTTCTGAGAAGGACTCTTAGACTTTTCTTGGACATCTTTTACCTGTTGAAGAATTACTTCTTCTGGTCCTGCCACTCTCGTGACTTCATTATGGGTGATACGTGAACTAGGGATGACCTGCATTCCTTTATTATCATTTTCAATGCTAACTGCATGGTCCTCCCTTCTAGAGAGTGCATCAGCATTTCCCATTAAGGTGTCAGCTGAAACAACCACTAAAGGCCTTGAGCCTTAGGTTGCACTAGACAGCACCAACAATCAAGAGTAAAAGAGATGAGAGCGAGTTCAGAGACCTGATGCCTTTGTGGGAAAGCACCAAGAGAAACAGACTGGAGATTTCAGCTGTTCCCTTGGGGTTTATATAGGGAAACTGTGTATGTACATGTTTGTGTCTAATCTATAGATCACAGTCCATAAAGGGAGGGCAGAAATTAAAGAAGCATGTATGCAGCATGTGTGCTGCATGTAAAATATAAGGAGAAAGCATGGATCAAAAAGGCTGTGGCACAGCCTGAGGAAATAAAGTGGAAATGAAATACATGCATGATGGGCATGTTGCATAGCCATGTGCAACATGGAAATTAAAGACATGAGGTTGGCATGTGTTGTCCATGAGGCAGTTAGAGATTAAAGGAAAATAAGGGGTTCTAGACCCTTGAGCGTCCATGAGGCGCAAAGAATAAAATAAATGAATGTCAGTGATGAAAGAGATGTAAGAGCGTCCTGTGAATAAGATAACCATGTGCGCTTGATAAGATTAGATGAGATAAAGAAAGAAAAAGTGAAACATTAAGTTCGTTAAGCACTTGAGTGCTGGTTATTGCAACGTTTGTAACATCAGCCTTTTTGACTAATAAAAAATCAAGATAGGTATTGCACCCATCTTGCCTGACGATGATTCAGGTCTTGACTTGACATAAAGTATTGAAGGTTTTCATGGTCTGACCAAATTTAGAACCAATGCTTGGCACCTTCTAAATAATGATGCCACTGTTCTAGCACCAAAATAATAGTGAGCATTTCCTTATCCCCAATAGGATAATTCTGCTGCTTAGGAGTCATCGAAGCAGAGTGAAAGGCAACAGGATGCCAATCATCTCCCTTCTTAATAGAGAGCACAGCTCCCATAGCATAGTTAGAAGCATCACATTCTAGATAATATTTCTCTTCATGATCAGGGAACACCAAAATTGGTGCAGTGGTAAAAGCTTCTTTCAACATGTCAAATGCTGATTGTTGCTCTCCCGACCATTCCCATAATTTATCTTTCTTAGTGAGGTTGTTCAATGGCCTCATTATTAGAGAAAAGTCCTTAATAAACCTCTGATAGAAATTTGCAAAGCCGAGGAAGTGTAACAAGTCTAGGACTTATTCCACAGGGACTCCACTACTCAAGTCCTAGAGGTGCACTAAACCTCCAGAACTATGTACAAAGGTGCACGCTTTTACAGGAAGCAGTGAACTGGCAAGGAGATAAACTAAGAAAAGAGACAGAGACTACACCGAAGTGATAGCC
>JBBPOI010000624.1:0-11250 GCA_038091355.1 Phylloboletellus chloephorus
GGTAACAAACTTAGAGGTTTTAGTGGGTATTAAGCTATCCAGGCCCCCCCAACCCACTGACAGGGGACACCAGGTAGTTCACAGAGTCCCACACTCCCCTACACCAGGGGGGTGCGTAAATGCATTTTTCCTCGGACCGGGGCTCTGGTAAAGAGACCCCGCCTTAGCATATTATGTAGGACTAGACATGTCAGTCGCTACATAATAAAATCGCTTGTCCAAAAAAAAAAAAAGTGTGAAAATGGTGACAAAGTGTCAGAAAGTAACAAAAGAATTTGCTGATGTGCACAATGCATGTATACAACAGTGCATTAACATCAAGGGTTTGAACCGAGGTTGGGAGTAGTTTGTAGCAGTGAAAACCTCGTTAGCAGAGAGCTGCCAGTTAGCGTGCGTTAGCTCGGGTAACTGCTACAGACGCTAACCGGCTAGTGTTTGCTACAGACTGGTTCTCTTGGCAGTCGTCTTCCTGAACCTTTCTCGGATCGCTGTGAGTGCCCTGGAAAACAAAGAGCTATCATTTCATGTTAATTTACAGTGGTCTCATACCGGCAGTGACTGAGTATAGAAAGTCCTCGCTAATGTACGTCGTTATCTCCGTGCACGAATTCTACCCTGCTTGCTCATGGGAATTGAATGATTTCGGAATACTACCAGGTGAACTATATCCCGCATGGAAGCTTCACCATAATGAATTGAGTTGGAAACCCGTCATATGTTGCAATGGCGCCCAAAGGTGCCGGCGAGGTTATAGTTACTCATCCTATCGTGGGGCGTCACAGCATATCGCAACGTGGGCCAACCGCAGCAACCTCTGGGTGATGTATAGCCGGCTCCGCTGCTGACAGGTATTTACACGAGGAAGTCAGTGCGTCTATCTTTCCATCTTGCTTCTCGTTGCCTTCCAAATCCCCCGACGGGCGCCATTGTTGTAATGGTCATTCCTACACGCTATGTTCTGTTAGCTGCTTTTCTTATCGTGAGTATCTTCAATCAGCCCTGGTGGGTTGTGACGAACCTTAAGTGGCTACCCCACTGAAACTCAGATACTGGTTTTTGTCGCCTCAAGAGTTAACGACCTCCCAACATTTGGAACGTTGACAACTCTGAACTCTTCCCCTGCAAGATTGACTGCGCATGATTCCCCGTCACCTTCCGAAATCATGGCCCCTCTGAAGGCGTCCGAGAGGGCCAATGCTACCTTTGTCATCCTGTGTCGAAACTCGGACCTGGCAGGTGTTATTCAGAGCGTCCGAGATGTTGAGGATCGTTTCAACAGGAAATTTGGATATCCGTATGTTTTGCTGAACGAAGAGCCTTTCGACGGTCAGTTCAAAAGGTGTGCGCCTTCCAGATTGACGGGGAAGTGTATCGTTTTGAGCCCTTGTCAACGAGGCGCATATCGGTGCTGTCGCCTGCCCAAATGGAGTTTGGAGTCATTCCTCACGATCATTGGTATGCGCCATCGTGGATTGATGAGCAAAAGGCCGCAGACGCTAGGAAAAAAATGGGAGAGGATGGCGTCATCTATGGAGGTACGTTCCAGAACTTAGGGAGAAGGATGAATACCTTCCATCGCATTCAGACAGCCTTCCCTATCGCAACATGTGTCGGTTCAACTCCGGGGTGAGTACAATTTTGAGACGGTCTTCATGTGCTGTATTATATTTGGTCGAAAAGTTTTTCTTTAGGCATCCACTTCTCCAGAAGTACAGGTAGGAAGATCTAACTGGGTGTGCATGCATATTTACTATTCGCGGTGCTTAGGTACTATTGGAGGATTGAGTGAGTTTCGTTTTCAATGTTGACGAAAGAAAGCGGACGGAAGCGAACAACGTGCAGGCCATCCGTCCACTTCCATTGTGATATTAGCTCGGACCCCTTTTTGTTCATGCAGGACCATAACAAGAGCTATGGTAAGTTGGGCTTTTCCCTGAAGACATGCCGTGGTGTGATACTCTCGGATGGTTTACCAGGCTTCACTATTTCATTGTATGAATTTGAAGCTACGATCCATTCCCTGTGGGAGACAGTGAAAGGTTCGTCTTACCCCTACGTTGCCGAGTCTCCGCACAAATGCCGCTGAAATGCATCCTATCGATCGCGATTTGCAACCTTGTAGATTACGCAAGGACACACCCGGAGAAGCTGAATCCGCACAACGCCCTCGGTTTTATCTCTGATGATAGCGGACACAGCTACAACTTATGTCATTGTCAGTAACCCAAAATGCCCGTCGTCCGTTAGGCTTATCATGCCGACTACTCACCCACCTTGGTGCCTCTCACAACACCAGTTTGGTCCAACTTCGAGATAGCAGACATGGACTTTTGGCGAGGAGAGACATACATGTCATTCTTTGACTTCCTTGACCAAGCTGGGGGCTTTTATTACGAGGCAAGTTCTCTTTTCCCGAACTACCAGTCTGACGCTTGTTAATTAATAATGCAGCGTTGGGGAGATGCACCAGTGCACTCCATCGCCGCGGCCCTATTCCTTCCGCGTACCTCTATCCATTTCTTCAACGAAATCGGGTATGAGCATCCGCCTTTTATGCATTGCCCCACCAACGAGGAGCGCTGGGCCAGGGGCCGATGCTCGTGCAACCCGGCGGATAGTTTTGACTACAATGGTTACTCCTGTCTATGGCGATGGGAAAAAACCTCAAGGTTAGATGGCTGATAGAGGAGATCGTCTGCTCATCATCGCGCTCTTCTGGGAAGTGGAGCGATGGTGTTCATCGACACGCTGGTCGGAACTACTACTGCATACTACACGAATCTGATAGAGAATACGATCTGTATCAAATAATCTCACCAATATTTCTTCTGCTCGGTCGTTTGTCCTGTGACCGACACGCTAGATTGGTATCCCATGGTTACGGAGGTTTGAAGGAACTCTGACGGTAATAACAGTCTGCAAGTTAGTTTGGACTAGCACTTAGGCCTGTTTCGGCCGCGCCAGACTCCGAGTCGTACAAGTCGTTCAATTCATCCATTTTTCTTGTCGTCAAGTTCAATGCATTCATCTTCGTTGCGAGTGTCATTCACGGCTGTTGAAGGTACGACAAAGATAGACTCACATGGGATAGTACAATGGCTGTTGCACGAACGCAAGCATGGCCAGCACTATCTGGACACTCAAGCTGGAAACTCATTTACTACGCATGGTCGTGCCAAGAGATCGCAAGCGGCCAGGCTAAGTGTGCATTTAACCTACGCTCCTTCCAAAAATCGCTTTGCAGAGCCTAGATCAAATCATGTCCCAACCCAATGTGGGGCCCAAAAGAAGAGAGCCATGCAATGAAGCTCTGCGCTTCATTCCTTGTTGGGATTCTGACCTGCGATTACCATTGATTACTCTCACTCTTCGGAAGGCGATTGCTCGGGAATGGGCTGGGATGCTGCTCTGCCATTCTCAGTGACCGCGGTCAGTGAAGAAGTCTCTGAGGGTGTTCCAAGAGCTCAAGGCCGTGAGCGCTAGTCAGCCATTGCCTTGCTCAGCGAACCAACGATTGCATGTGGGTTGATCAGAATGAGTCGTAAATCACTAAATTCTTTCGGACGCCTTACGCTAGTGCTCGGTCATTTACAGCCTGAAGGCGCGTCATATCTGGCCACGTACTAGTACTCCCAGACGGGGTAGGTAAGATCACTTTGAGCGTCGCGTCAAATCATATAAAACCAGACGCTCACTCCGTCGTACCCTGGAGTCTGCCTGGTAACCGTTTTTCATACACATCATCAACTGTTGTATTGTTCCTCGTCATCACCTAGATCTCCTGATCAATGGCTCAGGTTGCAACTGCCGCCAATGTCACTCCTGACGTTATCTCGAACCTCAGGGCCTCCTTCCCTCCGGAGCAAACCCTTTTCCCTTGTACTCTCCTAGACTTCTTGTCTCACGCCTCAGCAGTATCCATCGCACGAGCTCAGTTTCATCACTTCCTCCGCTCATGGTTCGTCCATTCAGACCAAGCATGTTCAACCAGAACGTTCGCAACGTTGCTCGTGCACTGCTCGAATTGAACAAGCCAACTGGATCTATCATTTTTGTGTACTTGACGGAACACGAGGACAACATGGCCGCCGTCTGGGCCTGTCTCCTCTCCGGTTACGTTCCGTGCCTGCAGCCCGCTCTCAGCGCACAGCGGGCCCACAAAGAAGGCCATGTTGCTCACATTACGAGCCTTACTAGCTCGGCTACCTGGCTCATTAGCGAGACCGGTGCAGAGCAGCTGAGCTCTCTTCCGGGGTTGGAGGTTCACCTCCTCTCCGAGCTCAAGATCGCAGCTGAGGGGTATAACGTATCTGCCGACTGGCTAGCTCGAAATGTCCAGCCTGACGATGAAGCTATTTTCTTGACTTCCGGATCAACGAGGTTCTCGAAGGTTGTCATTCACACTCATCGAACCATTTTGGCAGCTTGCTCCGCCAAGGGTGCAGCCTATGGTTTGAATCCCCGAGTCCAACATCCTGAACTGCAGGTCTTACCAATCTCGACTAGGTCGTTCAATTTGACCTGTTATCAACAGGGGCTGGTTTCCACCACGTTGCTGGATCGCTCGAGATGCACATCACTCCTTTGCTATACGGCGCATCTCAGCTCCACGTGCATGCATCCGCCATCTTGTCTGATCCGCTGCGCTTCCTTCGTTTGATAGAAGCAAAGTCTATCAATGTCACTTTCGCTGCTTCAACTTCCTTCTCGCTAAGATTACCCTGGATCTGGAAAAGAGGACGGACCTCTTCGGCTTCTTCGACTTACCCTCTATTAAGCATGTTAACAGTTGTGGTGAGGCCGTCGTCTCAAAGACTGCTCAGGCCTTCGTCGCTACGCTCAAGAACCTCACTCGCGATCCTTTTAAGTTATCCTTCGTTATCTCTCCTGGTATCGGTATGACCGAGACTTGCGGTATTATAACAATCCACAAGTTGCCGATTATTCCTTCGTTGATGGTGGTTGGTACCGCACCGGTGATGTCGGTATCATTCAAGACGGCGTCATGAGGCTGAGTGGACGTATCAAGGAAACCTTGATCGTTCACAGTGTCTCATGCGGTCTCCCGAGCTCTCTCGAGACCCATCTTGAGACCATCGAAAGCGTCACCCACTCTTTCCTTGCTACTGCGCCCTACCGCACTCCTGGACAACAGACCGAGGGCTTCATCGTCTTCTACTCGCCTACTTTCGACTTGTATGGCGAGGAAACCTCTATGAAGTTGTTTGCTACTCACCGCGCTCTGCATGACATTTCTGTCAAGATGATCATGCTTCCTCCCCAGCACATCATCCCTGTCCCCGTCAGCCAGATGGAAAAGACCACGCTCGGAAAGCTCTCTAGGGCTCGTCTTGTTAACCAGTTCAACCAGGGCGGACTTGCAAAGCATATTTCCCGCGCGGAGGAGCTGCTTAGCATCGCCCGCGGTGCCAACTTCATTGCGCCTTCCACTGATCCAGATCCTCAAGCACACCGTCATCTCCAGCTTAGCGACATACATTGACTCCTTGGTTTCCAAGGACGCGAGCCAAGAGGAGTACGATCCCATCGTTCCCCGTAATCTCACAGGTAACAAGACTCCCATCTTTATGGTTCATCCCGGTGTCGGTGAAGTCCTCATCTTCGTCAACCTTGCCAAGTACTTCCACAATGAGCGGCCCTTCTATGCATTCCGCGCTCGTGGTTTCGAACCTGGGCATCCGTTCTTCACATCCATGGACGAGATGGTTTCTTCCTACGCTGCAGCCATGAAACGGACTCAGCCTCACGGTCCTTACGCTATGGCGGGTTACTCGTACGGTGGTGTTGTGGCCTTCGAGGTTGCCAAGCGCCTCGAAGCTATGGGGGGGACGAAGTTAAGTTCACCGGCCTCGTTAACATTCCTCCCCACATTGCCGATCGAATGCACGAGATCGACTGGACCGGCGGTATGCTCAACCTATCATATTTCCTTGGTCTCGTGAGCAAGTAAGATGCTTACGACCTCGCGCCCTCATTGAGGCCGCTCACTCGCAAGGAACAGCTCGAAGTCGTCTGCAAGTTGTCTCCTCCCGAGCGTCTCGTCGACCCGAGAAGCTCGACGACATCGCTGGATCCCTCATTGAGTGTGTCAAGACATACGAGCCCTGTGGCTCAGTTTGTAAGTCGTCTGTCTCCTCGTCAACCGCTCACCGTTCTGAGATGGGTGGTTTCAGCTACGATCGATGTATTCTACGCCATCCCGCTCCGTGGTAGAACAAGCAGCTCAAACTATGGGCAGGCTTTAGCCGTGGCGAGTCCTCGTATACCGATGTCCCCGGGCAGCACTACACGCTCATGGACCTTGACCATGTCCCGGGCTTCTAGAAGGTCTTTCGCAGCCGTCTTGAGGCTCGTGGCCTCTGAGCGCCATGCTGGCCGTGTGGGGAGATGATTGGTTGGCGAACAAGTGAGCTTGGACTCGCATGCCCGTATCGTACACCGGTTGGCTCTTGGACGTAGCTCGAGGCTCTTTTGCTTGCTGTTAGCGTCCTTGATGATATCAAGTTTTGTCGGTCAATATGGTAGTTACGTAAACAGGATTAACACCAGTCCGCCATTGGGACTTTTCAACGGCCATCTCTACAGCGGGCGCGGTCCTTTTCCTTGCAGAATCACAGACGGACTGAGGCAAGAATGAGCTCACTAGCATTTCTCGTGACGGAGCTGCAGGTGCCGTTTGACGCATTCGCCATATGGATGTCATTGACGCATCACCACAGTCGTTGGCCAGCGAGTCCAGGAGGAAACATCCAGAAATACGCGAGGTCAGACAACCATATGCGTTCTAAAGAACTTGCTCACGTCGCAAGGAAAGGCAGCGGAGAAATCCCTAGCGATCCTCAGGTCTTCCCCTGAGCAAGCCACGGCTTCATTAGCATCGGGTGGGTCCGCGATCCATATGTATTTCGTTCTTCTCATTCTGTCGGCTCACATATGAAAGACGGTGCACAGTCCGATGATCTCCTACGCCCGGTCTTCATGGGATGCGCTACCAAGAATGCCAAAGTCGTGGCAATATCGCTTGGGTCCCTTCAACGGCTCATCGCTCTCAAAGCAGTCCCCCAGTCGGCCGTGCCTCTCATCATCAGCACCATGAGCGACGCCATGAGCCAGGGCGTTGATATCCAGCTCCGCATTCTACAGACACTAGTCTCACTGATAACGAACTTTCCTTCCGTTCATGGCGCGATACTCGGCGAGGTATGTTTCACGGTTATATACAAAGTAAAATAAAAACGTGGTCCCCGAACGTGATATACAGGCTCTGCTGTTATGCTTCAAGTTGCAGGACTCCAGGATTGCAGTCGTGTCGTCTACTGCCGCTGCTACTCTTCGTCAACTGGTGATGTTTGTCGTAGATAAGATGGTCGAGGAGGACAACCGTGATTCAGTGGTTCCAGAGCTGATGGAGGATGTGACCCTTCCTGATGGAACCACACTGGCCTTGGGACCATTCGCGAGGGACGCGTACTCTGTCTTCGAGGATCTGTGTCTACTTGCCAATTCGGAGAAACCTAGCTTCCTCAATCTCGAATATCTACACAAGACGTTCGCACTCGAACTGATTGAGAGCGTCCTGACCAACTACCACGAGCTTTTCCGAAACGTATGCGTGTCCTCACTGATTTTCATGACTTTCATCCTTGACCATGCCATAGCACGAACAACTTCTGATGCTCCTCAGACATCATCTTTGCCCTATGCTACTCAAGTCGTTGTCAGACAGAGCCGTGTTTCCTCTCACACTCCGGTGCACACGAGTTGTCTTCTTGCTTCTGAAACAATTCTCGTTCGAGTTGAAGACAGAGGCCGAAGTGTTTCTCGTGCTACTCATAAGAATGATATCGGACGATGCAGAGTCGACTGCGAGTGATCATGTTGGTTCTCGTCCAGCTTGGACACGAGTTCTTGCCATGGAAATTATGCGAGGGTGTGCTCATCCAGTTCACTCGATCTAGAAGTCATCCTGGCTGACGAGGGGGATTTCGCAGCCTTTGCAGTGATGCGGAGCTGATCCGCAATATCTGGGATCGCTATGATTCCGAACAAGCTGGCTCGAAAGTCTTCTCATCATTGATTAGCTCACTGAAACGATTGGTCACTGAGAAACCTGCTCTACTTGGAGTGAGCTCCCAAATGATGGGGATTGGGGCGCCGTCGCACCCTTCTGAAAGTGGTTCGGGTTATGGCCTCGACGTAGGAGGGGTAGCAGGGATGGTAGCAAACGCAGCTGCCACCGCGGCGAGTGCGACTGTTTCCGGTGTTGTTGGGATGATCGGCGCTGGGGCTGGCTTGAGTGTACAAACGTCAGCGATGAAGCTTCAGTGGTATGTGTCCATTTTTAATCTGCCAGTTTGATATTAAAGTGAACGTCGTTATAGCATAGATCAGCTAGATAAAGCGGACTCGCCTCCGATACCAGAGTCTTATGTCTACCTCCTCGGCGTACAATGCATCGTCTCGTTGTGCGAAGGTTTTGCTTCTTTCACAGGGCCTCTTTACACTTCCATTGTGGTGCAACGCCCGCGCGCAGCTGGAGACCCTGTTATTCGTGCCCCACCGGCCCTCGATGTCGCCACTTTACCCCCGGATGAACCAGCAACGCGACATCTTCGCATTGTTCGTTCGATGGTAGATAACGGCTGGCCAGCTCTTCTGGCAGCCCTTTCTTTCATCATTTCTACCAACCTCTCCGATGAGCTCTTCGTCGATGTCCTTACAAGCTACCAGGCGATGACGAATGTTGCTGGAATGCTCGCACTTACTACACCTAGGGACGCATTCCTCACGAGCCTCTCGAAATTTTCCATCCCATCCCGTGTGGTCGCAAGTTTGGAGTCGTACGTCGAACCTGCGACACCTCGTTCAGTTGGATCACTGACGGAAAACCTGGGACTGACTTCTCCTGCGCAACCCCCGGGGCTATCGGAGCGGAACCTCGTATGTTTGAAAGTTTTGGTGTCAAGTGCCCTTTTCCTTGCGGGAAGTCTTGGAGAGAGTTGGTATAGCATCATGGAGGCGCTTCAAAACGCAGAGTATGTCCTCACAATGAAAGGTTCGCAACCATCTTCTGGAAGAAGGACAAGTACTTTTGGCGGTGGTGCGAACCCCCCGAGTCGGTCCGTTTCTGCAGCAACGGGTCCATCGGAAGGAGGAAAGTCATCGCACCCGCAACAACCCGCACGCCATCCGCTTTTGGCAGATATCGACCCCGACAATGTCCAGCTCGCCATACACCGCCTTTTCGAGGCTTCAAAGAATCTGGAAGATTCTGCTTTCCAAGATTTCATCGATGCATTGTGCAAGCTTAGCTCGGAAATGATCGGGATGCAATCTGATGCGTCTGAGACGCTGGGCGAGTCGGAGAGCGCAGACGAACTCTCGATATCTGGTTCTTCTGCTACGCTTTCTCCCCGAAATGACCTTCTTCATCGGAGACGAGTTAGCGGTATCCATCTGCCCAGGACTTTGGTGAGCTTGTCTCGCAGGGTTGTTGATAGTGACGAGCTGACATCGTGTATTGTTTTCTTGAAGCGCTCGGGTGACTTTGGAGTGGAAAGACTGGGCACGGTCGCCATGCTCAACATCCATCGACTCATTTACAGAGCTCCGGAGGTTGCTTGGAACACGACCACCAATCATCTTCTCTCTATTATTAGTCTCCCTTATGCACCGCAGGCTATCCGTGTTCAAGCTGCCCGCGTCCTTGATGAGATATTGGTCATCGTTCCCCGCAATCTATCTAGCACTGGAGACCTCCAGGCCAAGGCTCAACGTCGCGTGTTGGACGTACTTTCCAAGCAGATAGTCCCTGCATCGGAAGCTGGCGCTGCTGGCACAAGCACTAACGTCGAGCTACGTCGAATGGGCCTGGAAGCGTTGCACCAGATACTGCAGACATCAGGACATACGCTCGTCGTCGGGTGGGGCAGTATATTCGAAATGCTAGGTAGCGTTTGCAAACTACCCATCCTCACTCGCACGATCTCCAACGACTCAGTGAGCACGTTGTCGTTGCATGACCACCGCCCCAAACCGCCTCCCTTGGGCTACACTAACGAACGTGGATACACGGCGCTGGTGAAGATCGCTTTCCAGTCCCTCAAGCTCGTGTGCGATTCTGTTTCTTCGCTCTCACCCGAAGACCTTCGGCTTTGCATCAGTACCTTGGGTCAGTTTGGCCGCCAGGCCGACACGAACATCGCGCTCACCGCTGCCGAGAGCCTGCTCTGGAGCGTATCCGACTCGATACAGTCCAAACGCAAAGATGCGGAAGAGGAGCCAGAGTACAGCGCGTTATGGATGTTCCTTCTCCTCGAAGTCCTCGGTTTATGTACCGACGCCCGTCCCGAGGTTCGAGTAGGCGCCATCCAGACGTTGTTCCGCGCCATGCAGCTCTACGGCGCGACGCTCAGTCTGGACACGTGGAACGACTGTATGTGGAAGATCACGTTCCCACTCCTGGACGCGATTTCCGTGGAGACGCGACGTGTTTATCCTGTGAGTGCCGTGCCTCCTTCCTCGGGGTCGACGCCCGATCAGGCATGGGACGAGTCGAAAGGCCTCGCGCTTCAATCTATTGGATCGATCATCAAGGAGTTCATCGTGTCCAAGATCATGCACCTTTCGACGTTCTCAGACGCGTGGAGGGTGTTCGTGTCGCACATCCAGGATACCGTCCTCCTGGACCGACGGCCGCTCAGCACTCCTGCGTTGCAGTGCCTCGACAAAGCCATCGGCTCGCTGTCCGACGCCACCGATGAGGCGGCACAACCTCGAGTTGCAGAAGCGTTGGAGTGTGCTTGGCAGGCTTGTAACGACGTTGGGAGCGTCGTTTTGCAGGGGGGCAAATCGCACTTTTCGTCGTCTGGTCTATACCGCGCGTTCACGCAGGAAAGCTTGGTGGCGTTTCTCGATGTCGTTCGAACTATGAGGAGGATCAGTCGGCAGCAAAGGGATACGGAATGGCCGCTGGAGCGTCTGACGCGCCTCATGGAGATTTTAAAAGGTTTGTTGTCCTTGCGTGGATTGCGATTTACTACCGACTGTCCGAATGCTAGGCGTCCTCACGTACCCAAACTCCCCGGATTACAGACCGGATGTTGACGCGCTTACCCCGGTGCAGGTGAGCGAGAGGGTTGATGTCGTCACGACTAACATTCATGGGACACCAAAGGCATCCGTGATCGACGTCGTCCAAGGTGTCGACCTCACTGAGTCGGGCGTACC